>CANYCX010905968.1:0-28541 GCA_948193385.1 Breynia disticha f. nivosa | reverse complement strand
GGACCAAAATGTAATTTGGCAGTGGAAATTTTGTGTGTGAAATTTATTTTTATGTATTTAATTTCGTGTGATTAAATGCATTCATATAGTTTTACACTTATTTGATATATGTGTAAAATGTAAAAGAAGAATTGAGTCATTAATTTTTTGGCACGAAAACTATATGGCGTTGGTCTTGTGGGCTTGAGATATTCATTCCATGAATAATTTTGCGCTTGGCCCAAGCCCATCACTGGGTTAACTCAAGGAGTCCAAAGGCTTAATTTCTCTTAACGGCTTGACTTTAAAACTTAAAATCAAATTTGCCATGTTTTAGGGTTGCATTGCATCTTTTTTGAGCATGTGGGTCTTGGTCCCAGTTGAGTGTTAGAAAACGTGTATGTGGATGAATGATTATGCATGGTGCATTCATGGGCCTGATTTAATGGGTTGAAAAGGCATAAGCCTATTTATTTATTTATTGGGTTTGTAAAGGCCTGCTGAACCTATTTTCTTAGACTAGGTTTAGAATAGAATTAGTATAGAAAAGGAGGCCCAACCCAGATGAAGGCAGTCCAGACGTGGAGGCCCAATAGGTTAGGGAGTCCAGACATGGAGGCCCAACAAGGAAGGATGGAAAGCCCATTGGAGATGGACTTGAAGCCCAAAGGATATACTATGTAATAGTGTAGTTCTAGGTTATTGGCCTATGATTGCACGTTTACTTTTCTGCACTTAGTTTTTTGCATGCTTAGGAAACGTTGATGAATGAATGCGAATGAATATCATATGTCGAATCCGCGTTTTCCATGCTAAGTAGTCGAATCAAACAACAACTTAATGCCGAAAATATTTAGTCAAGCAAATTGCCTCCCTAGATTAACGACCCATCAAGGCATCGAACGTCGAAGCGTGGGCCATGACAAAGCTAGGCATGTAAGATTTTCTTTGTGAGGTGGGGCTAAGATAGATGCCTTCTATGCCGCCATGTTAGAGTGGAGGTAGATTGGTGTCTTGGTTAGCACGTTAATAGTAGGTTTGGACTTAATGTGGCTCTGTGACGATGCGTCGGCCCTAGGCAATTAATGGGAAGTGCCCCGGCACGAAAGTGCTAGTCCCATTAGAAATCAAGAGTCATCTTTGGGGAAAGATGATTGGATCTCGGTCCCACGAAACACATCACTAACAAGTGGATTATTTAAAGGGATATTAATCCATTGCTGAGTGGGAGATCTTTTGTCTAAAAGACCTCATAACTGACCTTGAATTTTATTTTTCTTTGTAGAAATGAATGATAACTCGTTCAACTCGAATATTTCCCTATGCTCAATCCTTGAAGAGGATAAGATGAAGGGTAGAAAAGGAAAGACCGAAACGAACCCAAAGAATAAGTTGGAAGTGGAACCTCAACTATGGCCTAGGGAGGTTTTCCAATCCACTTCATGGAAAGGCAAAGAAGGGAAAACCAAGAAAATCCATAAGCCAATGTTGGAGGTCCAACCTCAACAAAAGCCTAGGATGGTTTTTTAGCCGTTCCTTTTGACGTTTTCCATCATTGCCAAATGAGTGGGCATTGGAAGAGAAACTGTCCAATAATATTGGGAGGGAAGAAGGATGTTGTGAGAACATCTTCTTCAGAAATCTACGTTATAGAGATAAATCTCTCTATTTCGACATCATGGGTATTGGATACCAGATGTAGGTCTCACATTTGTTGCAATGTGAAAGGGCTACGAAATAGGAGAGTGTTATCGAAGGGAGAGGTTAATCTCTGAGTCGAAAATGGAGCAAGAGTGGCAGCCATAGAGATTTGAGACTATACTTTATGTATGCCTTCATGGCTAGAAATAAAGTTAAAGGACTGTTACTATGTACCTGCAATGAGTAGGAACATTGTCTCAGTTTCAGCTTTGGACAATGACGGTTTTACTTTTGTTATTGGAAATAACAATATGAGTATTTGTCATGGAAACGTTTATTACAGAAGTGGAATCCTTAATAACGTTTTTTATGTCCTAGACTTATCAAGTCGTAAGGATGTTTATAACGTAGAAAATAAGAAAGCTAAGTCCGATGAGCTTAATCTTTCTTACTTCTGGCATTGTCGTTTAGGACATGCAAGTGAGAATGCTTGCAAAGACTCCATAAAGATGGAGCTCTTGGATCTTTTGATTGGAAATCATTAGACACCTGCAAATCGTGCATTCGCAGGAAAACGACCAAAAGACCTTTCAACAAGAAAGGAGAGAGATCTAGTGGACTATTGGACCTAATACATTCTAATGTATATGGACCATTGAGTACACAAGCCAGAGGTGGTTATAGCTACTTCATCACGTTCATTGATGATTATAGTCGGTATGGCTATATGTATCTAATGAAGCATAAATCAGAAACCTTTGAAAGGTTCAAGGATTTTAAGAATGAAGTAGAAAACCAACTAGGTAGACATATCAAAGCTATTCGATCTGATCGAGGTGGTGAGTATATGAGCCTAGAGTTTGACCAATATCTGCGAGATTGCGGTATAGTACCACAACTAACACTTCCGGGAACATCTCAGTGGAATGGTGTGTTTGAAAGGAGGAACTGAACGTTGTTGGACATGGTTAGGTCGATGATGAGTCAAACTGGTCTCCTAATATCATTTTGTAGGTTATTCCCTAAAGACTGCGGCTTTTCTGCTGAACAGGTCTCCTACTAAAGCAACCGAAAAGACACCTTATGAGATATGGACTGGGCAGAAACCCAACTTGTCTTTTCTAAGGATCTGGGGATGTGAAGCGCATGTTAAGAGATTAACATCGAATAAACTTTCATCCAAGATAGATAAATGCTTATTTGTGGGGTATCCTAAAGAGACAAAAGGATACTATTTCTACAATCCTAGCGAGAACAAAGTGTTTGTTGCTCAAATAGATGTGTTTTTAGAAAAAGAATTTGTTCTTAAAGGAAACAGTGGGAGTGGTGTACAACTCGAAGTTGTACAAGAGGATGTAGATGCACAAATTCCTGAATAGGATAGTGAGGAGATGGACTCAAATCTACAAGAAGTTGTGGAACAAGAACCCATTACACAAGTACCTAGAAGATCAGGTAGGATACGTCAGGAACCCGATATGTACGGGTTCATTGTGACTGACGAACATGATATCACGATCGTTGATCGTGATGAACTTGCTTCTTACCAAGAGGCCTTAGAAGGTCCTAATTCGAAAAATGGCAAGAGGTCATGAAATTTGAGATGCAATCAATGTACGATAATCAAGTTTGAGACTTGATTAGTCCACCAGAAGGTGCTAATGTTATTGAATGCAAATGGATTTTCAAAGAGAAGGCGGGAGGTATCTTCAAAGGTAGGCTAGTGGCGAAAGGTTTCAAACAAGTTCATGGTATCGACTATGATTAAACTTTCTCACCAGTAGATATGCTCAAATCCATTAGGATATTGTTTGCCATAGTTGCATATTTAGACTATGAGATATGGCAAATGGATGTCAAAATGGCTTTCCTGAATGGAAACTTCCTCAAGGATGTTTACATGAAATAACCTGAGGGATTTGTCGATCCAAAATATCCTAACAAGGTATGCAAGCTTAAGAGGTCCATTTATGCACTTAAGCAAGCATCCCGAAGTTGGAACATACGTTTTGATGAATCCATTAAAGAGTTTGGATTAACCAAGAACGATGATGAGCCTTGTGTATATCATAAGTTCAGTGGGAGCATAGTAGTATTCCTTACATTATATGTCGATGACATCCTGCTTATTGGAAACGACATTTCAGCATTGCAACCAGTGAAGCAATGGTTACATACGTGTTTCTCAATGAAAGGCTTAAGGGAAGCCAAGGTTATACTTGGTATAAGGATCTATAGAGATAGATCGCGACGTCTCTTGGGACTAAGTCAAGAAAAGTACATAGATAAGATACTGAGGTGGTTCAGTATGGAACAATCTAAGAAGGGATTGTTGCCCTTATAGCAAGGGGTGGTTCTCTCTAAGAAGGATTGACCATCCTCTAGAGAAGAGAGAGAACGTATGAATAAAATCCCATATGCGTTAGCTATAGGATGTATCATGTATGCTATGTTATGTACTAGGTCGGATGTTGCTTATGCACTAAGTATAACTAGTAGGTTCTAGTAGGATCCTAGAGAGATCCACTAGTCTGTGGTTAAGACAATTCCTAAGTACTTGAGAAGGACTAAAGATTTGTTCTTAGTATATGGAGGTCAAGAGGAGCTCAGTGTTATAGGATACACTGATGCTGCGACCCTGACAAGCAAGGACGATTCAAGAGCACAATCGGGATACATATTCATGTTGAATGGAGGGGCTGTCAGCTAGAAGAGCTTTAAATAGAGCAGAGTGGTAGATTCTACAACAGCTTGAGTATATAGCATCGTTTGAGGTAGCTACGGAAGCTGTTTGGATCAAAAAATTCATTTCAAGACCAGAAGTCGTCCCATCTATCCTAGATCCCTTGGAACTTTTGTGTGATAATAATGGGGCTATAGCATAGGCCAAGGAGTCCTGAAATCACCACCGATCCAAACACATACTCAAAAATTTCCATCTCATTCGAGAGATCGTCGATAGAGGAGATGTGAAGATGATCAAGGTTCCAGGTGAAGACAATGTTGTAGATCCCCTGACCAAGCAATTGGCAGGTCCGTAGCATGAGCATCATGTTAGGTCTTTTGGTCTTAGGGTTATGTCTGATTGGGACTAGTGCTAGTGGGAGATTGTTAGTGCATGCCCTAGCCCAATACATTGTTTGTAACTTTTATTATTGAGTAATAAAATTATGAGGCATTATTTTATCACATCATATATTGACCTGTTGTATATGTTTGATAAAATATCCAAGAATGTTAATTAAGCGCTTGAGTTATCAAGGTTGAGGACTTTGATAGTAGAACCTGGAAGTTTTGAGATTAACATTCTAAATGTCCCAAGTCACTTGTTTCTATGGGAATAAAAATTAATTAAGACTAGTATGTACTTTGTAGATGATCATGTTCTACTAGTCATAGATGGTCTGGTCCATTCAAAGTGACCCAAGTTTTTCCTTATGGAACCGTTGAGGTTACACATCTCGACAAAGGTACATTCAAGGTAAATGGTCACATGCTTAAATTCTATCATGGACATGTTCTTTCAGATCTTGACAAGGATGTCCTCAACCTCGCTCCTCTGGAGCTCAGCTCAGTTTAGAGATAACCGTTAGGCTCGGGACGTTGCACTTATTGGGAGGCAAACCAAGGATTATGGGCATTTTCTTTCTGTCTTTGTTTTTCTTTTAGTTAGTTTGTTTGTCCTTTATGTCATAGGGCACATGTTCGGACTTGTCATAGGTATGCTTTCGACATTACATCATTTTTGGAATCAGTTCAACAGGTCCCAAATGCCCACAAAACGGTTTACATAGACCGTTTGAAAGGCCATTTGAGGCAATCAGTTTTCACAAAGTGACAAGAAAAGCCTGAAGAATGGTTTCATGAACCCGTTCACACGACCGTTTTCCCTAAGACTATTTCCGAAACAGGAACTAAAACCATTTTGTTAACCATTCTTTTCAAATGTTTTGTCAAAATGACCAGTTATTCCTTTTGAGTATTGGCCCAATTTTTTAGACGCAAACAGGAACTGAAATGGTCACTACACTGTTCACGTACCCGTTCTCCTAGAAAAAATCATATCCTATTTTTAAAACGAGAACGGCTTACGAAACGGTGTTAAAACCGTTCCAATGACCGTTTGAGTCATGTTGTCAGACCCATTTTTCTGTAACAGGAACGGCATTGCGAGCGGCTTGATGTTACCGTTCTAGTGGTCGTTTGGGTCACGCGGTCTCTTTAAATAGGTTAGAACCTTAATTTTAAACGCATCTAAACTCTCTCAAAAGCTCTGAACCACCGTTTCCTTCAAAAAATCTACCCTGTTCGCTCAATTTTAAGCCGTTTTTTACATCATTCAAAGTAAGCACCACGATTTCCTCATACTCTCTTCAATTCTCCATACATTTAGGGTTCCATTTTGGTACTTTTGGGGAGACCCTAAAAATTCCAAAAATCCTCCAAGTAATTGCATGTATTATGATCTAGATGGTAGTCTATCATGAATTTGAACAATTAATTGTTGTTGCTTGAGATTTTTTGTGAGGATTCCATTTAGAACTGAATTTAGGGTTTAGGTTTGAGTATTTTTGAATTGTTTACCAAATTGGTTAAGCTTTTAAGAAAATATTGGAAGAATTCTGCTTAGTTAAGTAAGGAAAGTGAGATTTTCTATTTTCTTATGATGGATTGTGAATGAGATGGATTGAGATTATAGTTTAATGAACTTTGAGTAGAGAACTCTTCGGTGATTGTGAATAATACCTATTTGACATTGAGGTTTTTAAATTAAGCATTGAGAATTATGGGTTTATTGTTAATGAGATGTTTCTCTTTCTTCATGCATATGTTAGGTGCAGGCCCTTCTCGTCGAAAGAAGCCCCAAGACGCAACAGAGTGCCAGATGATGTTGAGCTGGCTACTCAAACGATCAGTTTCCCAGAGGAGCCACATCACCAGAGATGCCTTGAGGCCCTAATGGGTAAACCATTCTTTCCCATCAGGCTATCGGACGAGACTACTTTGAGGGACCTCGAGCTCTATGAGGAGTACAGACGACTGACGAGTGTTAGGGGTTGGGACAAATTCTTTGAGATTGAGACCCCCGCCTACTGAGAGTTGACTTTAGAGTTCTCAGCTTTATTTACTTTTGCTGAGCTAGAGGAGCCAACGGGAGGTGATTTATGATGAGGATGACGCTCTCCGACTTTGGCACTTGGATGGGTATTTATGATGAGGATTTTTCCTCCATCGATGAGTTTTTTGACTTGCCCCTAGAGTTTCCTACTGATGTTGATATTGTGGGCAACTGAAGAGAGTTGACTGACAAGACAGATTTTAGCCCGAGCAAGTCCAAAGCTTCCCAGATTCATTCTCACGTCCTATGCTATATACATCGGGTGATAGTTACTACTTTATTCCCGAGGAGGGAAAGCACAGAGAATGTTACCTTTTAGGACCTGCTTTGCTTATATAGCATGGATCAAGGAGTCCCAGTCAACATAGCTTATCTGTTGGCTAAATCTTTTAGGGATCAGCTTACTCGATCTAGGATCAACAGACTGTACTCAGACCATTATGCTACTCAGATAGTACAAAGGATTCACAAATCACAGCATATGCCAGTGATGGCCACTATGGCCTCTGCAAAGTACTTGGATATAGTAGTCCTTCGACGGATGAGATTAGTCGAGAGAGTGCGGGTCGGTTGCGCATGGCAGTACAGGTTGATGAGAGGTGATGGAGAGGAGCACCCTTCGATAGAGAGGAGGAGCAATTAGCTGAGGTGCCCGTACTAGAGGCACCAGTGCCACCACCTCAACATCCTGGTCAGAGAAGTCTCTGTCATTTTTCACAGAGAGAAGATGGCGCAAGTCGGACACATATACTCGCTGGATCACAACATACGACATCTATTCCAACACTTCAGTATCCAACCACCTATATACACTCCTCAATCAACCTATAAGCCCTATTATGATCCTTATCAGCAGTACTACCCACAGCCACCCTAGAGAGACAAGGATCAACAGGGTGACACGGCAGATAGGATGCCAATGATATCTAGGATTTGATTTTCTTCTTTTCCTTTTATTTTATGTTTTTATCTGTTTCTTTATTTTTCTTTTCGTGTTTGTTATTTTTTTTATTTTTAGTTTTTAGTTTTTCCTTTTCATTTTTAGGAACTCTTGTACTGAAGAATTTCATACTTAGTGTTCATTCTGTTTTTCTTTTCTTCAGTCTTCTCTCTTAAAAGTTGACAATTTAAGCATTAAGAGTCTTTTGGAAACATCCCACAAAAGAGCCTTCAGGGAAGTCTTTATCATTTTTCATTTTTATTCACCATTTATTTCATCTTTATTTTTATACATTGAGGACAATGTATCGTTCTAAAAGTGTGGTGATGGAGTTCATAAAATGAAAAGTGTTTTGTGTGTTAATTGAATATCTTGCAATTTTTAGTTTCTGGCCAATGATGAGTTTATATAGTTGAGTGCATCGGCTAAACTACATAATCATAACTGTTAATGACCTTCAGAAAAATATGTGATCTTTTGATCTAAATAACTAGACTTTTTTGTATTCTTAGTCGTGTCCCCATTTTAAGCACGCTAAACCAATTTTGGTTAAGTTCTAATATTTATCCTGCAACTGTTTACACTTAATAGTACTTTTACTGTCTTGCAAATATTTGTGGCTAATGAAAAACATTTTTAGATTCACTAACAATGTGCAATGACATTGAGATATGATTTTATTATTCTTTGAAATGTGCCCTGGCTCAATTGAACCTAAACTTGTAAGTAACAAAAACATTAAAGCGCAACTGTAACTAAAAAATTGAATTCTTAATGATTTTATTTTATTTTATTTTATTTTGGTAAAGTTAAGGCTCCACTCATCTGTATGGTATTTAAGATATGAGTATGCAAAGCACCTCTGCTATGATTTTCTTGAGTAATAGGGGGGAACCACCAAAAGTGGGTGGTCTTCGCGTAAAAAGAGAAAGTGTTCGTGATGGCGAAAACTGAGTAAGAATGTTGTGAAGAAAATGAGTTTATAGCAATCGAGTAACTGGAAAAAACAGGCTGGAGCGTAAAACGCAGTCGAATTTTGAAAAATCTCACTGACCAACTTTGCCTCTGACTGCTTTATTTTTGTTGTTGGAATTAATTGCACCGTATTTACATTATAGTCTCAGTAAGATTACTTGTCAACAGTTGTTTAATAATTGTTGGAACTTATCTGGAATTGGTTTACACACACACACGGGATTGTCTCTGAGTTCAATTTTGAATATGCTGTTTGGTCAAAATATCTGTGTTTAGCTTTTGGTCATTATTGGTTATGCGTTGTGTTTGAATTTATGCTACTTGGTTATATATGAGACCAGACGAAAACTATATTCCTAGAGAAACCCATGCTTGTTTTCTTATTCTTTGAGTATGGTTTTTGATTATTTGCTTGAGGACAAGCAAAGGCTTAAGTATGGTGATGTTTGATAAATTCCATTTTATAAATATATTTTATATCTATTTCACGACATTTATCTGGTTTTTAGACTAGCTTCGACAGGATATCCACATAATTTCCACAATTTTTCATATTTCCAGGTCACTTATGGAATTTGGAGTAAAAAAGGCGAAATGTGGATATAAATGGAGCAGAATCGTGAAGAAATGCGAAATGTGCAGGTCCAAACAACCCTCATAATGGCCACACTAGCCGTTCTAATCACTGTTCCCTTAGAGAATGGCCTCTGGAACGATTTTTGTAACCGTTCTCATGCCTGTTTCCAACACTGAATCGCATAGTACAGAACTGAACGGCCCGACGAACGGTTTACTGGCTGTTTCCATAGCCATTCGCCACTAACAGGGTGCGAAGATAAACCTACAATATAAAGAATTTTAAGAGCTAAACATAGGGTTACACAGTTTTCAGAGCTCAAGTGACTAGGAGACTCAAGTTTAGCGTGAAAGGAGCAGAGATTCGAGTTAGAGGACAACCAATTCAAAGATTCTTGTGCTAGATAGTTGAACTATTGATCTTATAAGAGTTCCAATGGATTTTCTGTCTTTTGCATGGACATATTTAGTTTTCTTTGTTGAATTTAGTTTAAACATGAACTAGATTCGTTATGGATATCTAGATTAGACGAATCCTATGATGAATTACAATTTATGACTTGATTGATTTGTGGTTTTAATGAATTTTATTGAGATTCAATTGTGTGGTTTAATTGTGCAACATAACTTTACATTGATAGGTTGAGAAATCATCTTGCAAATTAGGTCTCCCATAATTGAAAGGAGTTGCTTGCAATTCTAGAGATAGAATTACAGAACTTCTCCGTATTAGTGTAATGCTAATAGAGGAATGTATGAAACTTAATACTGGATTAGGGGTTTTAGTCTAAAAGAGATTTTGGCTGATTTATTTAGTCTTAGTTGTTAGTCTAATCGAGAGATATTTTAGCAAAGAATAGACATTCCTATGGTCCAATATTCATTAATTCCCAAATTAATTGAGTTATACAAGCATGAAGTCATAGGAGGAGTTCAGTCTAGGTATCCACTTTTCTCAATTTGAATCAACCCAATTCCTTTGCATTGTTTTTGTTTTCTTACTGTTAATTGAGTAATTTAGTTTTGTCAGTAAAAATTAGTTAATTTTTCAAACTCAATATTTGTTCAGTTAGATAATAGTTTAGGTTGGTAGTAGTAGTACTTGACCGTCCTCGTGGGATCGATAATCGATACTTTATAGATGTATTACTATTCAATAAGTACACTTACCTAGAGGATTGTGATATAAGTCTTCGTAAAAATTCTCATCAGTTTTGACAGTTTCGAAAATAGTTATTAATTTTTTTTCTCAATAGGATGTATCCCAGATACGAACACATTCCCAACCTAACAAAGTCCTTGGAATTAGTGCAGCGACACATGGCTGAGTCTCTAGATGACGGATAACATCCACCCTCACATGGGTACCCCTGCACCCTATGTTCCAGCAGTTTCTAGACATGATGCAGTAGGCTACTTAGGCTGCTACTGCCCAGACCACTCAGTCAATGGTTGCATAGGTCATTATTGCCACTCAGGCAGCTTAGACTTAGATTGTTCAAGCCATCCAAGCTCAGAGGCCATTGAGCCCTCAAAGTATCAGGATAAAAATTATGAGAGAGTACGATATTATCGAGCTGGGGTCTTCATAGACACTACAGATCCAACAGTCGTCGAGGAGTGGATTAGAAATATGAAGAGGATCATAGGCCAAATTGACTGCATCCCCAAGCAGAGACTGAGGTATATAGTTTCCATTCTCAAGGTGGATTCATTGGATTGGTGGGAGAGAGTTCCTAAGAGTAAGATCATACCACTCACACTGACGTGGGATGACTTCATGAGAGAGTTCGAATAGAAGTATATGCCACAAGTGTATAGAGGCTGTAAAAAGATGGAGTTTCTATATTTAGGACAGGGGATCATATCGATGGTTGAGTATGAGAGGCAGTTTACCCGACTGTCTAGGCATTATTGGGACCACAAATATGATGTTTAAGGATAGATTCATTCGAGGGTTACGATTGGAGATTATATAGAGACTCTATATCCAACAACCTACTTATCAGTTATTGGTTGAGGCGGCAATTCATTGTGAGGGATTACTGAATAAGAGAAGAAGAGTGGACAACAAGTGCTAGATGGCATCTAGCAACTCTAGTGCACCTATAGGAGAACAGAGAGATAGAGCACAAATATACAGGGGTATGGACAGAGGTTTTAGCCTAGTGGTTATTAAAGGTGGTACAGGCACATATTCTGTAAGTATAGCTCCAACGATAGTATTTATGACAACTGGGGTAGGAGGATATCAGGAGAGCACGAGGGATCGCTTTGGTACTACTATAATCAGGTGGGACATATCGCAAGAAGCTGCTTCTTAAGGAAGGAACCAGAGAAGAGTGCTTCAGTTCTTATGAATAGTGTGGGAGATAATAGGACCACTTTTGATAGAGACAGAGGTAGGG
This sequence comes from Breynia disticha f. nivosa, assembly GCA_948193385.1. NCBI lineage: Eukaryota > Viridiplantae > Streptophyta > Magnoliopsida > Malpighiales > Phyllanthaceae > Breynia > Breynia disticha. Next base: position 16,903 of record CANYCX010905968.1, on the reverse strand, counting down.
GAGGAACCAGAGTCTCCACATGCAGATCAAGAGTGACTTCTTAGATTCCAAGAACCACAAGCTAGAGTGTATATAATGACTAGAGAGGAGGCACCTGATTATTTAGACCTAATTTTTGATGTTATTTTTATCTTAGGTTTTGGTGATTTTATTCTAATTAATTTGGGAGCTAGTTGCTCTTTCATGAACCAATTTTTTGCAAATTGGGTTAAGGGGCAGGTAGAGTCATTAGGATACACGATAGTAGTCTTTGTGCCAGCAGGGGATGTTTTGGTCATTAATACGGTGATCTGGGTTATAAGTTGATTATAGTGGAACAAAAGTTGACAATAGATTTAGTGGTCATTTAGATGCAAGATTTTAATTTGATGTTTGACATAGAGTAGTTGTCGAACAGTGAAGCAATGGTAGATTATTTTACCAAAAAAAAGTGAGCATTCAGGCAGAGGAGTTGAAGAAAATGCTTATGGTGGATGACAGACAAACGATGCCGACTTGCCTAATTTTGACAATGACAACTTTTTAATTGATGAGGGAAGGATGTGAAGCTTTCTTAGCAAGCATAGTAGATTTAAATTTAGTGTCTTTAGAGTTAATAGATGTGGGTATTTTGAGGGATTTTTTAGATGTATTTTGAACAAATTGTTGGGATTACCATCTTTATGAGTGGTGGAATTTTAGATTGAGACCATACTGGGGGTAGCCCAATTTTGTATTGTTCCTTATCATATGGAATTAGTAGAGTTGAAGGAATTAAAGAAGTAATTGAAGGAACTATTGGAGAAGGGGTTCATTAGGCCTGGTGTGTCATCTTGGGAGCCCCAGTCTTATTTATCAAGAAGGATAGAAGTATGAGGCTCTGTATATCTTTCACGTAGTTAAACTAGCTGAAGATGAAAAATAAGTAACCACTACCATGAATTGATGAACTATTAGACAGATTATGATTGGTGACTATGTTATTCAAGATTGACTTAAGATTGGTTTATTAACAGTTTAGAGTGGAGGATATTTTAATAGTACAGATAGCTTTTAAGACCAAGTATGGGCATTTTGAGTTCACAGTCACGTCATTTGGACTCATTAATGCACCAGTTGCATTTATGTCATTAATGAATTAAATATTCAATAGTATTTGGATCAGTTCATGGTAGTGTTTATAGATGACATTTTAATTTACTCCTAGAGTAAAGAAAAACATAGGAATCACTTAAGGGTTGCCCTACAAGATTTGAGGGATAAACAATTATATGCCTAATTTAGTAAGTGTGAGTTTTGTGCAAACGAGGTTGTGTTTTTGTGTCATGTGATACCACACAATGGAGTCCAACCTGATCCAAGATCAAAGCAGTTAAGGAGTGGGAGCCTCCCAAAAGCGCAATAGAGAATCATAGCTTTTTGGTTCTCGATGGCTATTTTTGGAGGTTCATTCAAGACTTTTCTCGAATAACTAAGCCAATGATCAATTGTTAAAGAAAAAACTCATTTCCAATGGAATGAGCAGTGTCAAAAAAGCTTCGAAGAGCTCAAGATATAGTTAAACGAGGCCCAAATCTTAGTACTACACTAAGAGGGTATTAAGTATGTGGTCTCTACTGATGCTTATAAATTAGGTCTGGATGTAGTTTTAATGCTGGAAGGCAGGGTGATAGCCTATACGTCCTCACATCTACAACTACATGAAAGCAATTATCCAATGCATGACTTAGAACTGACAGCTATTATACATGCTCTCAAGGTATGGATGAACTATCTGTACAGAGAAACATTTAAGATTTTTACAAACTAGAAGAGCTTAAAGTAGTGACAACTTAGAAGGAGCTAAATTTGAGACAAAGGCGATGGATGGAGTTGATAAAGGATTATGATTGCAGCATTGAGTATAACCCAGGTAAGGCCAATACAGTAGAGGATGCATTGAGTGAGTAGTCAAATTACCTTACTTATAATATGGAGTCATTATTTTATTTGAGGTAATTGTGAATTTAACTTGACTTAATTAAGGATGTGATGTTGGAAAACCTTTAGATTAGATTGCAAATTAGAGACATAATTATAGATAGAGAAGGAGAAGATCTGCATTTAATGAGGATTAAAAATAAAATAGAGAAGGGAAAGGTCAAAACCTCTTATAGAATAGATGAGGGTGGTATACCATACCATGGCCAACGATTATCTGTACCCAACATTCCTGAGTTAAAAGAAGAGATCATTATGTAGGCTTACTCAATTACTTATGCCATGCACCCGTAGAGTACTAAACTATACTGAGATTTGAGAGATTTTTATTAGTGGCCCAAGATGAAATTCTAGGTTACAGAATTTATTACTAGATGTCTTCCTGGTTAGTGAATTAATGCAGGGTACCAAGTCTTTATAGGCAAATTGAAATGACTTGCTATTTTTTAGTGGAAATTAGAGAAGATCACTATAGATTTTATTGTAGGGTTAGCTCAAAAGTTTAGACAACATGACTCAGTTTGGGTAATAGTGGACTGATTCATTAAATCAGTTCATTTTGTAGAAATCAAACAAGATAGTTCCTTAGACTAGTTGGTAGAGGGATACGTGGCAGAGATTGTGATGTTATATGGAGTACCTACTTCTATTCTGTCTAATAGAGATATAAGATTCACCTCTCATTTTTGGAAAAGCCTTTAGAAGACTATGGGCACTAAGCTACATTTTAGTATCGCTTTCCATCCCTAAACTGATGGGCAGTCAGAGAGAACTATTTATATGCTTGAGGATATAATAAGGTCTTGTATTTTTTATTTCAAAGGCAACTAGGTTGAACATTTACCTTTAATTGAGTTTTCTTATAATAATAACTACTATTCTAGTATCGACATGATGTCGTATGAAACATTAAATGGGAGAAGGTGTCAGAGTCCCATTTATTATGACATAGAGGGTTTGAGATAGTTAGAGGGGTTGCAGTTAGTACAATAAACATGTAGAGAAAATAGAAGTGGTCAAGAAGTGAATGAAGTTTACCCAGGATCATTAGAGAAACTATTATGGCAAACATCATCGTGAGATGACTTATATGGTTGGGGAGATAACATTCTTATGTGTGTCCCTATGGAGAGGTGTAGTTCAGTTCGGGTAGAGTAAAAAGCTAAGCCCAAGGTATATCAGGCCCTACAAGATAATCAAGAGAATGAGACCCCTTGACTACCAATTGAGACTAATAACAGAGTTGGCAAGATTACATGACTTATTTCATATTTTGATGTTAAGATGATATCGCTCCAATCTTAACCATATATTTGGGAGCCAAAGTTGAAGATAACCAATAATTTTTCCTATGAGGAAGAGCCATAAAGATACTAGATAGGCAAGTACGAAGACTCAGGAACTACATAATCCCAATGATTAAGGTGAATTGGAATTTTCACTTACCTCTAATGGCCATGTGGGAGGTTGAGCGCAATATAAGGGAGCATTACCCACACTTGCTCTAGACGAGTAGAGATAACAGTAGAGGTATTTCATATGTCCTTAAACTATTTCCAAGTTTCATTTTATGAATTGACAAGAGACTATAAAAGTAGATAGAATAACTAAATTTTGGGGACAAGATTCATATAAGGAAAGGAGAGTTGTAATGCCGTGAGATTTTGTCTATGAATATACGTATATTTATCATTTAAAGGTGGCAAATAAACGAGTAGTCAGAAGAAAATTAAAGAGAATGAAGGAAATAATATAAAGAGGGATAAGAGTAACCCGTTCTAGAGGGAGAGAATATACGTCTAGGTCAAGAATAACATACGTTAATTTTGGGATATTTCCTAAAATAATGTACATTATGGCCAGGAAACATACGTTACCTACCCTGACTTAACATACGTTATTTTTCTGCTAATGTTTGTTATCGGGACACCTATACACATTAGTAGAGTGAGAAAAGACTTAAAAATAAGAGGAAAAATCATAACACACCCACACAACATATCCTCACCTATAAACAACTTGTATACAACCTTAATAGCCTCTCAAAAAACCTATAAAGCAATTCTTACCAATTTCCCATGCCAAATACTCTTATGGATGCGCATCAAAGGATACAGAGGGTGTAGGAAAACCACTCCTACGGTAAAGTTCTTGAATTTTTAAAGATATTGAAGGAATAGGGATATGAAAGAGAGTATGTATTAGTGTTGATGTTGAGTTTTGTAGTGACAAATATGAATGTGATGTTAAAAAATAAATGGGTTTAGGAAAACCTGGAATATTAAGGAGATAGAATGGTGTTGTACAAGAGAAGAGGAAAGATTGGAGAGGGTGGTGAGTGAGATGAAAGGAAAATGAGTAGGTTTTACTAGGGTCAGGGAAAGAGAGCAAAAAGGTGAGAAGTTTTGATGTAAAAGGGTCAGGAAGAGGAAGAACGATGATGTAGGCTGAAGGGGTAATAAAGGAATGAACTTGGCAGTGAAGGAAATTTGTTGGAATATTAGGGTATGTGTAAAATTATAGAAAATGGGTTTGGGTAGTTGAAAACATAAACTTTACGTAAAAATATTAAAAGAACGAATGATTTGCATTATAATTGAGACTTATAAAATTATAATGTTAATGTTGTAGGAGTCAAAACTATAGAGGAGCCAGAGCGAATGCCAGAGGGGCTTGCTTAGCTTATTCAGAGGTAAGTGTATGACCTGACACTTACTTATCCATATATAATCTATGCACGATTAAGTTTACTTGGCTTATTAATGTATACTTCTAAGTGTATATAATGTGTGAAATTTGTATGAAGGGACATGTATGCATAATATATGATTTTCTGTTTATATTTGAGGCTCTAGTATGATGTTTGTTGAGATTGTAAGTCTTGTAAAATGGAATAAAGTCTTGTATGGAAATGATGTAATGCTATGGATTGCAAAAGTTGAATTTTATGGATGTTGATTAAGGATGATTGGTATAATTATGTGTGGGTTTTATATATGGATGTGATATGATTTTCTAATTGATGATGACCTTTGTATCATGGTATACATGCATTTAGAGCATATGAGATTAGTTAATCACATAGTTCTAGACCTTGAGTATTCAATGAGCAAATGTAACAAATGAATAAAGGTCAGATCTTGAGTATTCGGTAGACCTAGATGATATCCCAAGTGCTAGACCTTGAGTATTCAGTGAGCAATTAGGATGAGAGTGTCATGCTACACCTTGAGTATTCAGTGAGCATCAACATTTGGTTCTAAAATAAATGGATAATAAAGCCAGGCCTTGAGTATTTGGTGGGCTTAATAACAATGGCAATGCTAGACCTTAAATATTTAGTGAGCATATGCAATAAATGAATAAAGCTCAGACTTTAATTATTTGGTGGGTCCAATTGATGCCCCAAGTGCTAGACCTCAAGTATTCAGTGAGGAATTTGGATGAGAGTGCAATGTTATACCTTGAGTATTCGGTGAACATAGGCATTTGATTGATCAACGAAATAATGAAAGAAAAGAATGGAAATAAGAAAAGAGCATTATAATGACATATTGCATAAGGCCATATTTGTGTTCCTTATGTAATTAGTTAATAAATAATCTATGATATGTAACAGGGATTAATCGATTCAGCTGTAAAAGTGCTTATATTCATGTTGTGATGTGGTGTGTGTGCGTATGTGTTGGAATTGTGTTGCTGTTGAGAAACTTATACTTATGAATGAGACTGAATGTTAACTAACGTATGCTACCTAAGTCATAACGTACGTTAGTCAACTTACTTTTCTAATTGATCAAACTTAGTATAAATGATGTGGGGGTGTATGCTGTGAATCTGTGCCAAGAATAACACACGTTACACTAGAATAACGTACGTTTATCTGGGAATTTCTCTAGTAACGTACGTCATTATAAGCAATACTGCATGTTACCCAATTCTGCTGATAATATACCTGCTAGAGGAAGAGTATTCTCAACGAGTTTCACAAGGATAATGGATGGTAGCCTAAAATAAATGATTGTTAATGATTAATGAATGAACGAGTGTACTAGACTGTATATGGTTAGGTAAGTGTTGTGAAGTACATACACTTACTGAGTAAATACTCACTATATTTATATGTTTGTTATTGTGAACAGATGTCGTAGCCACATCGCGTACTTACACGATGACCACATGTTTCCAGCCATGACCGTGCATAGTTAGACAAACTTTCCTATCTTGTGATTTTTCGTGCAAAGTCAGTTTTGTCAAATAATTATTCCAACAATTAAATAAATTTTTGGGATGAAAATTTGGGGGCATTACAGTTATGCTAGTTAACAAATTATTTACAAGAATTTAAGGTTATTATAATAGTTGAATTATGGGAAGCTTAGAAATTAACTAAAATTAAAATTTACGATAAAAATTGTTAGAATCTAACTTTATAATTTTTTTCTCATTATTAAATTTTAAATTTCAACTCTTGATATGTTTAACTCCAAATTTCGTTTGTATATTTTAATTATTAAGTAAAAATATTGGAACAAAAAAAAGTTTTGGGCAAACAATCACAAAAAATAACACGTTGTCTAACTATAAGACCACACTACATGGTCATTGACCATATAGTTTGTCTGTGTAGTTTGTTTAAAAACTAAAAAATGAAGAACAGTGAAGAACATATGTTTGATCCAAATTTTAAAACTGCACAAAAAATTACACAGTCAGCGGTATACGTGTAATTGCCAATGTAACAAGACAAAGATAAATAAAATAATGCATTTCATGGGAAACAATATTTTAAAACTTCAGAAATATTTTTCAAACCAACACACACATTCCCATTGATCCCAAACCCCCTTCCATAACATATAAAATCATTTTTACACAAATATCACTCATCAAAACCAACATCTAAATTGAAACCTTCACACCGTTGGAGCATTTAATCAAAGTAAATTTATGTGTTTTCTAACTATCTTTACATGGTGAACGAAAATATAGAAATAAGTGAATTAGGGTTTGAGATTTTTGATTATTGGTTTGAATGATGTTGGGCTTGTTTGGAGTTGGTTAGAGAGGAGGAAAATGATTGGAGATGGTGGTGTTTGGTGGTCTAGAACAAGAAGTATAGAGGAAATGAATTGGGCCTTTGGATGGAAAGGACATGGATTGATGAGTTTTGTGCAGGATGAAGCAAACGTCAGATTTTGATTGGGTTGCTTTGGGAAAGGATTATAAATAAAAAGGAGGAAACTTTAGAATGAAGAAAGTGATTTATGGGTTAAGAATCTTGAAAAATTATGTCAAAAGAAAAATTATTTTTTGATCATTTATTTTTAATATATTTTAAATATAAATTTGTTAAGAGTAGGAAATAAGGAGAATTTGGAGTATTTGCGTGTGATGCATGCTTAGTTTGGATTCTAGGGAAGTGTATACACCATAGTTACCTAATTATTGATTGCATCTTCCATGGATAACTATATTTGACACAAATACATGAGAACTTGTATGTTTTTGAGTTGAATGAATGTTATTTAATAATGTGGTGTGTTTGGGTGTTGTTTGTTTTATGAAAGTGTGATTTAACTGAAATGTTATAGTTTTATGTAAATTTTTTTGGCTTGAGATTGAATGTTGATTGAGAATATTGAGGTGCATGTTGATCATAATTGGCATACTAGTTGTGTTGCAAATGATAAATGTGATGTAACGCCCCAAAAAATATAACAAAAAATTAGGGAAAAAATATAACAAAAAACTTGGCCTGGAACGACCATGGAAACCATTCCCATGGCCGTTCTACACCAAACGGCAGACTCAAATATGTTTTTTGTGTATAAGGGGAACAACCACCCAAACGGTTACCGTTCTACAAGTAGTTCTAGCTGATCGGACTTTAAAAATAGACGCATTTTGGAAGAAAGGAGAGAGAGAAAAACATATCCTTCAAACCCAGCCAACTCTTTCTCGTCTCCAAACCCTAGAAACACCTTCCAACCCTTTCTAACCTAAACAAACCTTGATTTTTATACATAGAAACTTGTAGATTTCACAAAGGGACATTACTTAGACGAACTCTAAGGTTATTGGATAGATTTTAGAAAGGTAAGCTCATCTTTCATGCGAAATTTTTGTGTAAAATTCAGGGTTTTGTGTAGGATTTTGTGGGTTTTGATGAGTGTTCTTAATGGTTTGTGAATGTAGCTTAGTTTTGTAAGAATGGTGGGAATTTTTTATTTTAGGGTTTAGGTAATTGGAGATTTGTAAGGAAAAGAATTAGAATTTGAAATTTAGTTTAAAATGAGTGTAATAAGAAAAATTAGGCTTGTTGTGTGTAGGAGGTAGTGCTCAGAACTCGGGGCGAGGTTCAGCTAAGAATCAACTACGCGGATTGCGAGGTAAGTGCATTTTTACACTTGCTTTGGGAGGTTGTGCCTCCATATGGTTGATTGTATGTGATAAATGCTTATTTGTTGAAATGTTAACAATTATTTGTCATTAAAGGACTTAAATGTTTGTAAGCCTTTATGTGGAATGCTTGGAAATTTGTATGAACCTGGGTTGGGTATGTGTGGTACGCGATTGATGATGTTAGTGTGTTATGAATATGTTTCTTGTAATGAATTGAATAAATATGTAAGTTTGATTAAAGGTAAGTATGATGTGGAATGAAAAATGTATATGAGGATGTGTGTTGCTTATTGTTTTGATGGTGCTAACTATGATTTGATCGTGCCATTATGCTAAGAATGATACGGATTAGTTTGAGCATGATAAGAGGTAAATGAATCAATGCGTTGTATGAATGTGTGCTTGTGCGGGAATTTATGTGGACTAAGTGCACTTTGACACTTACGATTGTAATGTTAGCCTTGATTTGGTTAATTACATGATCTAAATGTCTCATTTATTCATATGATATTGGTAATGTGTTCTTGAAAGAATGGTATGCGTGAATAATTCTTTTATGTGGAATTCTTGGAAGTTGTATGATTGCTTATGTTACGTTGGATATGATATGTGTTGGTGGAAGCTATGCCAAATGTGTTATTAAATGAGTGAATGGATTGTGTTGTGAATGAATTGTGTCATTATGTAATTATGAGAAATATGATCTATGGAAATTTGTGAAGTGTAAAGGTATGTGGAATGTTCATATGTGTATTAAGGAAACCTTAATGAAATTGAATGGTGAAATGACATAAGTATGTGAAAATGGATTAGTGGCATGTTTTGTGCATTGTGCTTGATGATGACATTGTGTTGCTTAGGCATTTAAAATGTGTTACATTTCATTCACTCATGTCATATGTACAAGTTAAGAGCATCATTGTGTGTGTTCATAAAAAGGGGTATTGCCAATCGATCGAGAGCTCAAGAAATAAAAGGTACTGCCAATCAAGCGAGAGCTCAAAATAAAAGGGGTATTGCCAATTAAGCGAGAGCTCACTATAAAGGGTATTGTCACTCGAGCGAAAGCTTAAACTGAAGGGGGAATTGCCAACCATGAGAGTGGATTATTTCACGTGCACGTTAAATGAATTAAGACCCCAGGGCATTCATTTATGTGAATTGCATTATCATTTTATGGTACCTACATTCATATTGGAATTTTATTTGGTTTGGATATGAAGTTGAAGTGTATGTAGAATTTTATGTGTATGTGCTAAATGTTATGTATGTGATGAATTATGTGCAATGTGAATAGAGATTGTGCATATTGCTTGGACTTATGAGTATGGATTTTCAATGATTGCTAGACATGTCTATGGATGTGAATTGGTGGAATTGTGGAAGTTGTTAATGATAGGTGGATAGTTGGAATTTTGACTAAGAATTCATGTGTTAAATGTTCAATAAATGTTAATGATCGTATGGAGTTGAGTACAAGATGTTAAATGAATTAAAGTGGAAAATGTCGTGCTTAAGGTTGTGATAATGTGTGTATTGGTTGGGAAAATGGTGTCCTAGATGTGTCGATTAAATTGTTTGGAATGCTAAGTGTTGAGTTACTATTTTTAGGAATCCAGTAGGTGGAAACGGGCTGGGGAACGACCAAGCAAACCATTTTCCCTAGCCGTTCCAATTGTAGTATGAAACCAGTAAGGTGAAACGGCCAAGAAAACGGCCATAGCAGGCTGTTCCCATGGTCGTTGTCGTTCCCTTTGTTCTGGCAGCCTAAAAACGTAATAATTAGAGTTGTTTGTGAGGAAAAATGGGTATAACGTTCAAACCTAATATGTGACCTTTGGTATAAACTAAGTTGTAAAGGTCTTAGTCTTGGTTAACAAATTAACATCTATTGAAATAGACAATGAAAGTAGATGTGGGAATTTGTAAGAGAGTGGTTGAAACGAATTAATTATTGAGAGAATTAGAAGATAGGAATATCTAGGAAAGGATAATTCCCGGTCTTGAATAACGTACTAAAGCATATCTGAAGTAAGTAAATGACCTAGGACGAATTCCTTAGCAAATAAAACACCTAAAGAATTGTTCGTGACATAGCAACGGTGAGCCATTGGGGAATTTAGGCACGAATACGACATTGTGTTTCCCACGAGCACACCCGTGTTGGCCGAAGGTTCCCCTGCACCTCAGTTTAACAATTCTAGGGTTTCACTTACTGAGTATTTTTATATACTCACCATTTTTGTTGCTGAATTTTGTGCATGTTTAGGAGAATTTTCATGAGCGAGGTCGGAGGAGCACTTTTAGGTGGAGTGATTTTAAAATTGTAAATGTTTCGTAAAAATGGTGCATATTCTTTTGTATTTAGAAGTACATCTGCATGTCTAGTGGGTGATATTGAATTATAAAAAAATGGTGAGAAATTCAAGGTTTATTTGAAAATGAAGTTAATGAATTTGGGGTTCACATGTGAAATTAGGGCAAGTTACTTGTAATATAAAATTGCTATATTTGGGATATTATGAGTGAAAATAATGAGAATGTTGTCAAATTTGCAAGACTATTTATGATTTAACAATGAAGGTGATATGGATGAAAAAGAAATGACTAAGATTTTGTTTTGCACATGTGAAATGACATGGATCTATTAATTTGAACACATACATTCATTCATGACATCATCTTGCATTATGCATTAGTGGTGTCAAGGAATACGTTGGCAAGTAAAGATGTCAAGGGATGTGTAGGAATATTATGCACCAAAGGATTCGAATTTGAATGAAATTAGGCACTAAAAGGCACATTTATATGAAAAAGTGTACCAAAGGGTGCAAAGCATATGTGTAATGCGCCAAAAATTTAACTAAAATATTTTAAAAAAAATATGAAACCAGTAGGGCTAAACGGCCTGGGAAATGGCTTGGCCAAACCATTCCCCAAACCGCTTCAGTTGTGGACAAAAAGTTAAGTTTGCACTGGCATAAGTCTAGAACCGCCTGGCAAACGGTTTAGGCAGACCGTTTACCAAACCATTCGGTCTTGCGGGAGTTCAAAATAAGACGCATATTTTTGGACAAAAGAGAGAAAGAGAGTTATATTTTATAATCCTAAGTTACCAGTCGACTCCCTTCATTCCTAAACCCTAAAAACACCATTCCAACCTTTCCAAACCTCAAATCTTTCCCTTCCACACCTAATGATATGTAGTTTTCATGAAGGAAGCCTAATCTAAGCGAGTCTTTGGTGTAGGACGAATTTTTAGCAAGGTAATCTCTAAACTTATATGGATTTTGGAGTAAAAGAGTGGGTTTTGTGTGGGGTTTGCATAGAAATTCTTCAAGGTATACGTATTAAGCTTGTATTGCAATTTTTGTGGGCGATTTGAGATTTTAGGGTTTGAGTGATTTGGGGATTTGTGAGGAATAAGAGTTAGAATGTGAAATTGAGTTTGAATATGTGTTTATGAAGAGAAATGTGGTTCGATTTGTGTAAGAGGTAGTGTTCGGGACCTGGAGCAGAGTTGAGTCGAGAGTCGACTTTGCGGATCTTGAGGTAAGTGCACTAAATCCACACTTACCATTGTATGTCTTGCTTCTATATGGTTAACTATATTTGGTTGATTTCATATGTGTTGAAATGCTCGGTAGATTGAGTTAAAAATGGACTTGAATGATATTCTTTATGTTGATTGGTTGTTGTTAGGGATTATGTTTGGTTGTGCATGGTTGAATTAATGATCGATTTTGTTGGAAAATATGCAAGATGTGCAATGTGTTGCTATTTGGCGATGCATATAAGTTGAATGTGATGTGGTATTGATTTTTTTTATAGAAATAGGGATGATGAAAGGTTGTATGGAAAGTGTGTAAAGAGATGGAATTGGTATGTGGTTTATGTGTGAATTGTGAAATGGTCATAAGTGTGTGAATGTGACTTAGTGGCATAACTTGTGCAATGTTCTTGGTTATGGTAATATGATTGAATATGGATTGGGAAATGGTTACATTTCATTTGTACATGTCATATGGACATATCATGGCATCATCATGTGTTCATGAAAGGTGCATTGCCAGATCAAGAAAAAGCTCACCCTTAAGGGGTATTGCCAACTCGAGCGTAAGCTCAACAATTATGGGGTATTGCCAATTCAAGAAAAAGCTCAACAATTAAAGGGTATTGCCAACTAGAGAGAAAGCTCAACTTTAAAGGGTAATTGCCAATACACGAGAGTGAACTCTCTTATGTGCATAATAAATAAAGACCTCAGGGCATTCATTCGTGTGATTGCATCGACATTCATAGTGCATACATTTGCATTTAAGTATTTGGTATAATTTGGATTAATGTTATGTGGTGCGGTGAAGTATGTACTAATATGAGTATGGATTACGAATATTGCTTGAAATGTATATGGAATGAACATGTGGGATATGGGAGTAAGTTGAGGAGATGTAGATTAACTTAAAGTATGACTGTGATTGTTGTGTGGAATTTGTAATGGAAATGCTTGATTGTTGAGTGGAATTTGTAATTGAAGTGCTTGATGATTGGTAAGTAATTTAGAGTGAAATGTGATGTGTTTTAAGGTGATTATAGAGTGTGGTTTGTTGAGGGAAATGCTTATGGTTTATGTTTGAGTTGGTATGAAATGTCAAGTACGAATGTGGCTATTTTGTTGAACACAGTAGGTTAGAAAGGGCTGGGGAATGGCCTGTCCAAACCGTTTCCCAAGCCGTTCTATTTCCAGAGTCATTCCAAAAGGTCAGAACGGGCTGGGAAATTTCTTGTGCAAACCATTCTCCAAGCCGTTCTATTTTCAGAACCATTCCAGTAGGAGATAACGGCCTGAAGAATGGCCTGTGTAGGCCGTTCCCATGTACAAGAAAACTTAATAATCTATGTGTTTAAGGAAAAAATGAGAATATCAATCGACTTATTACTTGATAGTTTGACATAACTAAGGATTATAGCCCTTGACTGTGGATAATATGTTGCACCAACGACAGTGAACATTATGTCCTTTCTATGTTTTGATAATGTTTTAAAACGATGAATTTGATAAATATTGCCTACAGGCTTGAGAGACTAGCACGATTGATTTGGAATGGCTTGTTATCAAGGTTTTGGCCAAAAATGTGCTCTGGATTGAAATTAGTCGACCAAAGCGTGTTTTAGTCGACTAATCTTTCCTCCAGCTAAAATGTTGTGCAATTTGATAAGTCAAACATTACTGTAACAGATAGTTGCCAGGTAAGCATGTTCTAGTCGACCAAAATGGTTTAGTCGACTAATTTGGGGACAATTTCCAAGATGCATTTATGAAGTTAAAGATGGGGCGGCTTAATGATTACGGAGTTCAAATTTGAACGTTGCTGAGTTCCAAGAAAATTTTAGTCAACCAATTTGTTGTATGGTTGACCAAGTTGAAAGTGAACTCAAGGAAAAAGCTTCTGGAATTATTTTACTCAAGCATAAATATATCAGTCGACCAGAACTATTTCAGTCGACCAATGGAAAATACTTTAGTCGACTAAAGAAGAGTTTAATCGACCAAGTGGGTCTCTGTAGAAATTTAGCAGAATCATAAATGAGACATCTTGAACACAAATAGAGAGAGATGGAGTATATAAGTTTCATTGCTGAAGAAAAGAAAACAAGAAGAGTTTTTATACAGCTATCAAGTTTACTATCTCTCAAGAGCAAAAAGCTCTCTATTTTATATACTTCACTTATGCAAAATTAGATTAAGCTTATCTTTTTCATCTTGTATTCTTTGCACAACTAGCACAGATTCTCTTGAGTATCTAGTATAGATTGTTCGTGTAAGGTGTGACTTGAGTCGTAATACAAGTTGAGGTTGTAAGGTAACTTGAGCCGTAAATCAAGCTTATAAGAATTTTTCACTAAGCTTCAAAGTGAGGGAATAGAAAGGTGTTTGCCAAAATCTTAAGTGAGACACTTAGGTAGTGGAGTAGGTATTCAGACCGAACCACTCTATATCATGTGTTCTGTTCTTTCTGCAAAAAATATGAGTTTTAGTCAAGCTCTATTTAAATCGTCCTTTCTAGAGCTTGCATTTATCCTACATAATGAACTAATGTCTATTGAAGTAGATAACGTAGGATGGAATTCCTTACCCATTTTGTTTGAATCACCTAACACATTTTACCAATGAGTACTTAAGCATTAACTACTTTGGTAAGTGTGTTGTAGGTGTACTTACTGGGTATTTAGCTACTCACATCCGATTGTTTTTTGTGGTGTGTGTAGGTTTATGAGGTTCTACACGAGGAAGGTCAACAAAGAACGTTCTTTAAATTAAACATGGATTATGAAATAAGGATAAATAAATATGTTGTTTAGCTTGAGGCATTGTTTTACGAAAACCATGTGTAAACATTTCCCATTTTTTTGTGCATCATTCCTTTTTTTTAAAAAAATATATGTCCATGTTTTTGAAATAAATAAGAATAACTAGGATTTAAATTTGGGTATCACATTTAGTGGTATCAGAGTGGGGATCAGATTCCCTCAAATTAGTTGCATTGTTTAGGGTCATATGCATGTTTTGACTTCTAAAATAATGTTTGGTTTTGAAAATCAAGAAGGGTTTGAGAAAACATCGTGCTCCGACCTTGCAGAATCCTCAAGATTGGGTACCTTAAGGTACGATTACTTGTGTGGTTTAGTACTCTAACAGTCAAAAGATAATTGAGGGAAAATTATGTAATTTGAGATAATGGATATAATTTATGAACATGATTTAAAAGTTACGTGATTTAAAAATTTGAGAGAAAGGATAAAAAGGGTGCAGGTAACTAAATTTATTGGTCGAGTTGCTTGGTCGTGTGTACAAATTGCAAATAATTGAAATGTCTAGTCGGAGTTACGCATGTTTGGATATTGCCATATTTGTTGAAAAAGGTAGGCGACTTGTCTATAAAGGACTTTTTTGGTTATTACCTTGTATGATCATATTTCAGATGGTAAGAATGGTGGTTTGTATAATTATGTTGTATTGGTTAATTGAGAATATGGGTATTATGTGACCCTATGTGTGAAAAGGACTTAGTGAGACTAAATAATAAAGAAATAAGGATATAGTGCAAGTGTCCTAAGTGTGACGACGTGTGGGAGTCTAGTTAGATTCCTTATGAATGCATGAATTAAGTAAAGAATAATGTGCTTGTGAGTTTCTGTTGTGTTGCACGGTTTTGTAATGAACTATCAAATGTATTTGTGTGACTAGAAAAAATATTCATTTGATCATAGCAATCAATGATTGTATATGATGGTATTAAATGTGATAAAAAATTTAATAATGGTTGGAAGTATGATTGAGGAATGATAAAGTTATCCTTATTGATAAAAAGGAAAAGATGAAAATAAAACGACTTAATGTCAAGCTTAGCGTAAATTTGATTGAAAACCAATGACTACGAATATATAACTTCGCATGGAATATACATGAATGCAAAGTATAATGTTTGTGGTTATGGGTAAACTATTTATATGGAGATGTTGTTGTAAGGCGTGTGATGGTATTATGTGAAATCTTATGAATGCATTTATGAGTATGTGATGATATAGTATTCAATTTGAATACAAATGATATGTGATTTGTGCTTGTTGATATTGTTGCAAGCATACAATGCATTTTATTGATTTCATTTGCAATAAATGTCATTGTGGGCATTTGCATGGGCACAGTGCATTTTCATGCTAGGAGATTTTGAAAAGGAAAGTAAGATGTTTTTCCTTGTGAAAAGAAAGGGGATTAGCCTAATGTTGTGAAAAGGAAAGCAAGATGTTTTTCATTGTGAAAAGAAACGGGTATTAGCCCAAATGACATGAGTGAGAGCCCAAATGACATGAGTGAGAGCCCAAATGACATGAGTGAGAGCTCAAATTTATGTGTGGAAATGCATTAGAATTTCTTTTTAATTCATTATGCATAGATGATATTAGTGCACAAAAAATGAATGTACGTGAATTATTGGAAGGCTAATGGTATAACATTTGTGATTGACCAATATCTGTTTTGGAGTTGTTATGCGTGGAACATAATATGACGCGTGCATATAAATTTGTTTTGAGATTTCGATTGAATTGCGTGGATGGTTGTTGGTGTGCCTTGTGTAAATGTTTTTCCATGGTGTAAATTGAACAATGGTTGTAAAATGTGCATGTGGTGCGCGAGAAAGAGGCTATAGCCTTTCTTTGTTGTATTGAGCTTTAAACGATTGGTATGCACAAAAATGAGTGTTAGTGTGATGATTAAAAGAATGACGTTAGCATGTCTTATGTGATTATAAATATGTACTTAAGGGTTAATATGCATGAGGCGTAAAAGGATGAATGTGTGTAATCCACTATGAGATGGTAAGAGAAAAATGGTTAAGGTGAGCATTAAGGAATATGATGGCTCAAATTAAGGGTGAACGTTAATTACTTATGGAAGTGCTAAACATGATTGAATGGATATAAATTGATTGTTCTTGGTTGGAAATGATGACTTGAAATGGGAATTATGTGTAAA
>CANYCX010905932.1:0-10370 GCA_948193385.1 Breynia disticha f. nivosa | reverse complement strand
TAATAAAATGAACGCATAAAAACTTTGCTGTAAACTTGATCAATAATGCTATAGAATGCAGACTGCTTCTGCCTACAAACATATGATTTAAAAAAATTCTGTAAGTAAACTTGTTTATATGATAAAAATATTTTTGCCTATATAATTGTGACAGAAAAATATATTATACAAACTTTTGTATACTGCAATTCATGTATTCTAATGGTTATACAAACTTGTTTATATGATAAAAATGTTTTGTCCCACTTAATTTATAGAGAGAGGGAATAACACCCAACCAAAAATTCCTCTCCCAAATCAATAACAAATTGTTGCGCGCCCGGCTTCAAATCCTTCTCCCAACAAAGGCACCCAATACTTCATTAAACAATTCAGATATTTTTACTGCTGTAGCGATCAAACGCTGCTTGTAAAAAATATTCCCAGTAACAAGTAGGATTTTGCAAATGTAATGTATGATCAAAGTCCGGCAGAAACAAGATAGTTTGGGTAACCACAAATGCTATATACCTTAAAGCGGACAATATGTGCCCATCAAGCTTAATCATGAGACGTGATTTTGGCTTATCAAGGATGTAATTATTGAACTCTGGGTAGGATTCTCTCTGGTTTTCTCAGCCTCTATATATTACTAGTATATGGCATTGAAGGCCGCAATACCTTTGTTCTTATATATATCGTTGTGCTCCTAAGATCCCTAAGAAATTCAAACCTGTTCGATCAAAGACACAGAAACTGGTTGATATATACTTTTATGGTTGTTGAAATGAACATCAGAATTAAAAAAAAAAGGATGGGATGTAGAAGGAAGATGGAAAAGGAAGGGATTTAGAAGAGAAAATGATGAAGAATTAAATGGGAAGATAAGAAGAAGGTGAAATGAGGAAGTTAGAAGATTCCAACAAAGTGGACCCTTTTTTTTAAGGTCCCATATTGCATGTGATCAACTGATGCTGCCTCTTCCTTCCTATCCTCCATTTTCATCATCCTTTGCTCTTCATTTTCTCTCTCTCTCTCTCCATACATTTCAGTTTGTACATATATACGTTCGCCTATGTCATGCTTATTGTAAATATATCACAACCCTTTATTCTGCCAAAAATTCAGGGGCAGATTACATTAAATAAGTGTTTAATGTAAAATATTAAACATTTAATTACTTTAAATTTAAATATATTTAATAAAAAAGATAATTATTTAAGCAATTAAATTAAAAAAATACTTAATTTTAAAAATTCAAATTTTTAATTTAAAATATTATTTAATTAACTCTTTCATATTTTTTTATTCAAAATTATTGCTAATAAAAAATAAGAGTTTTTAATATTAAATTTATCCAAATGTTAAAAGATCAATTTTATGAATTTATTTAAACGTATCTTTTTTTACATACTTATGACTCCCTCTGTACCTTAAAAGATAAGCAACCACAATTTTTTAATCTATATATATATATATATATATATTAATAATATATAATAATAATAATTATTATTATTATTATTATTATTATTATGTATTCTAGTACGATTAAAATTGTGCACAATAACATCTTATCTGCACAATTTTAATTGTCCTGAAACACATAGTCCTAACTGTACTAGAATTCATTTAAAAAATTTAAATTCAGAATTAAACTCTAAATCGTATTTTATAACTAAATCATATTATCAATATCGCTGTATAAATATCGAAAACAAAGTCAACCCCACAAATTCTATCAATTCATCTTATAATCCATCGATATACCCCGATGTATCATAGGTCGGGATGCTGCTGCTAGTATAGTGTCTAGTTATATAGACATATGTTTTTTAAATTCATTTATTATAAATGTATTGATATTTTTACCTTTATTTGTGAAACAAATTTTTTAATGGTGTATATTTTCCAACAAAGACTTTTTGAGGATATAATAAGAATAACACATAACTTCATTAATTTTAACTATTATGCAACTATCACTTTTTTAAAAATTGTAAAATTTTTAATTTGCCTATATTTAAGAGATGGAGGGAGTAATAATTATAAGTTATAACTCTAACAAACCTAATCATTAATTTTGTTATTATCTTCACTAATAAAAATTATGTTTTTGCAAGAAGATGACTTATAATTTTATTATTTTAAATATCAAAAGAAAAATACTAACGCACATGCATCTTTCATTATTTTATTTTTAATTTATTTCTGTTAATAAAACATTGAGCACTTAAAATTCAACACTTAATGTTTTTGTTAATTAAAACTTATTTGTTTATAAGTAAAAAAATTAAGTGTTATTAAGAAGTTTTTTTTTTGAAAATATAACTAACATGCAACTGAATTATTATTTGAATTTTTTACAAAATATCAAAATATAATAATAAAAAGTTGTAGAATCATTAGATAGAAGAATCGAAAATATTCATTTCATTAATATACAAATTTAAAAAAAATAATCGAACATATATGTGTTATATTTTATTTGGAATTTAAAAATATGAAAAAATTTATAATTCATATTTTAGCAATAATACTTTTATTAATAATAAAATTAAAAATTTTTTAGAGTTACAACTTGTAATTGTTAATAAATATGTGAAAAAAAATGATAAAATGAATTTATAAAATTTATCTTTAAATATTTAGATTTTAATATTTAGATAATATGATTATAAAAAAAATTAATTATTGACATATAAGTTTGAATAAAAAATATGAATAAGTTAGTTACTGAATATTTTAGGTTAAAAATTTTAACTTATAAAATTAAGTACTTTTGATTTAATTGATTAAATTAAATAGTTATCTTTTTTTATTATCAAACGCGCTTAATGTATAAATAATTAATATTTTTAAATTAAATACTTAATTGATGCTATCTTTCGAATAAATCTATATTGTTTCTACTTCTAAACCATTCTTCCACATTTCCTAGGAAATTTACTTCCTGAAAAATTGTATTTCATGGGAATTAACTTTCTAGGAAGTATAAAATATGTTGTTTGGTTTAAATTATACTTCCTAAAAAATATACAATATTTATTAAATTTTTTAAAAAATTAATTTAATATTTACTTATTTTTTCTCAATAAATCAGATATGTTATGATAAATAATTCAAAGATGATATTGTAAAAAAATAGTTCAACTTCTATAGGGAAGCACAACTTACCTAGGTATTGTCAGGTAAATGACTTTCTTTGAATATGGAAAGTACATTATTTAATTTTTCGATAAGATATTTTTAAACATATATATAACCAAACAAGACATTTTTTATTTTCAAAAAGTTTAACTTCTCTTCCCTACTTACCCCAACTAAGTGAACTAAGTGCATTCTTTCATAGTGAGGTATGCGTTAATTATGGGTTAGTAAGTTTATTTCCCAAGAAATCATATTTTTTGAAAATTAATTCCTAGGAAGTGTAATAAATTTTGTTTGTTTTAAATTACACTTTCTGGGAAGTGGATAGTATTTATTACATTATTTTTAAAATTAAAATTAATTTTTGTATAATTATCATCATCAATAGTCAATTAGATGCTTTATGAGAAAAGTTCAGAAATAATATTATAAAAGTGATTCAACTTTCATAGGGAAATGTAACAGTGTTATTAGATAATCGACTTCCCTTGAATAAGGGAAGTTAAGAATTGAACTTCTCAGCAAAATTGTCCTCAAATATGTAACCTTGCAAGACGTATTTTTCTATTTTTCGAGAATTTTAATCTCCCGTCTTCATTTACCCAACCGAGTGAGTCCTAGATTAGTTAAATATATATATAAAAAATTAAAAATTCTGGATGATTCAATTAGTCTAGTTATTTGCTAATGGTAATGTAACTTTTTGTACAATTTTCGCGAATTCAACTCTATTCAAAAAAATATAATTTAATAATAAAAAAAAGAAGAAAGTACATTGTTTTCTCAAATGGAAAATCAAATAATTACAAGTTTTTAAAAAGAATTAAAATAAGTATAACTTGAGTTTAAAAAATTAGAAAAAGAAGAAGAGCAGAAACAAACAACATTAACTCTAACATTTACACGACAATGAACATAAACAAAATTACAACATTTAGTCTCTCTTTTCTTTTTATTCTGTGAAACCTGAACTTCTCATTTCTCTTTTTCCCTCTCTTACTCCCCTTATTTATTTAGCAAAAAAATAAATAAATTATAACGAAAAAAATACAATTTTAAACATATAATCAAACTGACTATATGCTACACCAGCCCCACCATGTGTTGTTGCTTAACACTTGAGATTCCTCCACCACATTTCATGGTTGCCGGAATCTGCACCTTTCCCTCTTTATCCACATCCACCATCTTCTTCATTTTGAAATTCCCATCAGATACTTCCATTTCATTCACCATTGATGCTCTCATTCTGTACTCATTGATGCTGCAGCTTTACTTGCCACAATTTCATACTCTCCTGCCTCATCTTCGTCCTCGTCTTCTTTGTCGTCGTCGTTTTGGTTTTCGTCGCTGTCCAGGTCATCCATTGCAGAATCCTGCCGGTGATCTTGGTGCGCGGGTGGCCATTGCTGCTCTGGCATTACCATCAAAGGAACCGAATTCTCTGGTCTGAATTGATCGTTCTTGTGCTTTTCTTTATATAAAGCTTCAAGTTGGTGAAAGTAAGGACATGTTTTGGAATCTTCAGGCCTTTTCTTGTTGCTTTCTTTCACTTTCTTGAAGTACTTGTTGATATTCTCCCATTTCTCTTTGCATCTTTTTGCATTACGATTATAACCGAGCTTTTTCATTCCAGCTGAAATCTCTTCCCACAATGGACCTTTAGGTCCATTTTCTTGGTACTTGGAGTCAAGATTCGTTCTTAGCCCGATTAAAGCTTGAACCTCCACTTTAGGCCATCTTGATGAGCTTGCTTGCAGAAAATTCTGGACTCCATTATCTGGTTTTGTCACGATTTCCATGTTTGTAATAGTCACAGGTGGCTGTGGCAGTGGAACGGCTGCCACGGCGACCTGTGGCGGTGCTGATGTGGGTTTAGGAGGTTGAACTACTTGAACTGGTTGAGGCTGTGGTACTGGGCTTGTTTGTGGCTGCGGATGAGGCTGTGGTACCGTACTTGTTTGTGGCTGCGGCTGAGGTTGAGGTTCTGACTGTGGCTGATTGTTATTCTGAACTGACTGACCCAGATTTTGTTGTTCAGAAAATTTCTGCAAGAATGCCATTACTGCAGCATCCTTGGCCGCAGCCATAGATCTTTCTTGAGCTAACATTTCTCGCTCTCGATTAATCCTTGCCATTTCTTGCATTCTCCATGAATCTTCTCTAGCCATTCTCTCTTGTTCGCGCTTCTCAATCGCTTCCAAGAACTTCATTTGCATCTCCTCTTGCTTATATACGACATCCTTCATCAACCTCTCAAAGAAATCCTTCCACTTCCTCTTCCTCCTCCGCCCTTGTATTTCCACATCCGATGACGTGGACGAGGAGGTTGAATTGGATAGTAGATCCGGAGAAAAATTAGGAAAAGTGGATGGAATGGTAGTAGGGTTTGATGGAAATTGAAGTGTGGTGGGCCGTAAGATTGTAGGGTTTGATGGAGGAGGAATTGAGATGCCGGCAATAGGGAGCACAGTGGCAGCGACGGGTGGCGAAATGCCTTGAGGAAGGACATTTCCAATAGTTGCAGCTATAGTCGTTGATGGAACAGTAACCTGCGATGCAGCAGTAGCAGGAGGAGGAGGAGCATTAGCGACAGGCATTGATATAGTATTAACGACTGAAGGCGGTGGATGTACAATCGGTGGTGGTTGTGGTTGAGGCGGAGGTTGTGCAGTTGAGGAGACGGAAGAGGAATGAGTGAGATGATCGAAGGCTTCTAACTGGTCGAAAAAACGATAAGATTTGCCTTCTTGTTTCCCAGTTCGGCCATCTTTGGTTCTCTTGTGATACTTGTAAACGTTCTCAAACTTCTCCTTGCATTTCTTGGCGTTTCGATTATAACCAAGCTCCGCCAGCTTCCTGCCATAACATATACTTACAAACATGTAAAACACACACACACGCACTCATCACTCTCATGTGTTGTTATCGTATACCGACTGGAACAACAAAACAAACATCCCCACCACATAAAATAAACATGACAAGAATCACACTACTTTAAGACAAGAAACATTAACATATCAGACTTCCCTTGCTTGTCAAATTAAACTTATAATTAAAGTCAATTTTTATAGTGAATTTTGAACCATTCCTATTTGAAGAAAAGATTTATTGCACAAGTAGAGCTAGCAGAAGAAGCTTTTAACGGCTATTAAAAATAAGCGTGGCAGATGTTGTTGGGTGAAAAAGGAGGTTTATATATGAAGAGGAGAGAACGAGAGAGAGAAAGAGACAGCGATGGTTGAGGAAGTATATATATATATATATATACCTGGAAACCTCCTCCCACAAAGGAGCTTTAACAGAAGCATCACGAAACGCTACTTCCATTTCCGATCTTATTTTGAGCAAAGCCAATGTTTCTTGCCGTGGCCACCTATTTCCTCCAAAACTCCGGTCACCCTCATCTCGTATTTCTTCCCCTGAATTCTTCGCAGCAGCGGCAGGAGGAGCCTGTCCGGCGCTGCCACACCACCCTGCAGTGCTACTTGAGTCCCCTACCATAGGACTCACTATCATATAACTTGACCACTCACCTCGCTGTCACTACCTGTATGAAATGAAATAATAACTAAAGGGGCCGCGTAATAATACGGTGGTACAAAGGGAGGAGGTGAATTGAGAAGGGAGGGGTTATATGGAGATTTGGTATTTTAATTAAAGTGCGTGGGTAAGATGGTGAATTTATTTAATTAGTTTGGGTGGGATCTGCAAGCTTGTCAATCTCAACAAGTATTGTTTGTTTTTCTTTTTTATTTTGATAAAAGTATTTTTCTTAGCTTTTGGAATCTTTAGATTTTTTTTTTTGGTTAAAAAGAGAGGTGAGGAGGTGTCATTTGGGGTTTTCTCTCTCTTTCTTAAGAGGCTACAATAAAGATGGCACAGAAATATATATAACCTCTCACATGACTATGTAGCCGTAATAATAATCCTGACTTTACTTGTATAAGACATTAATTCAAATTAATATTGTTTTTGTCTCGTAATTAGGACTGCTCATGGAATTCGGAGATTCTCGACCCGACCCGACCCGACCCGAAGACTTGTTCCGATAGAACTGGAACTGAAAAAAAATCCGTTGACTTTGACTTTTTCCGTCTCGTTCCGTCCCGTAATTTTTTTATTGGACAGTTTTGGATCTTGAGTAATATCCATCCCGAGAACCGTCTCATCCCTTCTCATCTCGTCCTGTTCTGAAGAACCGAAATAAAAAGGAAAAAGTAATATATATATATACTCACAGACACACATACAAATACATATGTCTATACACTAAACATTATTAAGAGGAATTGACTAAAAATTTGGTAGAAAAAGTTATAAATGCTTTAAATGATTCATAATTTTTAAGTATCAATGAAGATGATAGAGAGAACATTTTGAGTTTTACTTATAATAAAAAGAATGATGGTCACAAATTGTTGTTATTTTTGTGTCTAAGTTTTTTAGTTTTTTTGTTGATTTGTGTTACTTATAATGTGTTTTCTTTATTAAATTTTATGAGGATGATATTTTGTCTTGTTGTTCCTTGCAAAAAAATTAAGTCATTTATGAAAAAATCTCCAATATCCGTCCTGTCCTGGAACAATTTTTTTTGTCCCGAAATCTCTGATATTCGTCCCGTCCCATCCCGAAATTTAGGGACGGAACGGGACAGAGATTTTTAACCTATGAGGCGGGTCTGAATCTCCAAAAATAAAATCCCCAAAACATGAAACGAGACTGGAGATTTGTAATCCCCGTCTCATCTCGTGCAGTGAGCACCCCTACTCGTAATAGATTTCCTTTAAAATTTTATGTGTAAAATAAAAACAAATTTAACTTGTACAATTACAAAGTGCTCTCTCTCAAAATATAAAAAATTATTTAATTTATATTAAAAATATAAAACTAGTAAATAATATAAATAAATTATTAAATATTAAATAATATAAAATGATATAAATTTTTTTAAAACAATATTTATTTGAGAGTGTTGAAGTATATTACAGCTTTTACAATTACAAAGTGTTCTCTCTCAAAAATATAAAAAATATTTTTTAAATCACGATAAATGATGTTTAAAATTTAATACTCGAATTAATAATATATTTAATATTTTTTAAGTTAATTTTAATTAACTATTATACTCTTTAATTTAAATATATTAAAATAATTAATAAATAAAATTTATATTAAAATATGAAATTTATAAAAATAATATTAAAATATATTATTAAATACAATATTATAATAAAAAATAATATATAATATAAAAAATACAGTTTTTCTAAAAATATATTTATTTTAAAATGGGATATATTACAATTTGTAGAATTGCAAATTTTTCTCTCTCAACTTCACATCCCATTTTTTGCCTAAAAAAATCCGCAAATATTTATACTTTTTTCGTTTCATTTTTATAAGAAATTTTTTTTATGTATATAATATGCGGAGAATTACCGCAAAGGGAAGGGGTGAGAGGGAAAGGGTATTATGAAGAGTTGAAGAAAGAGACGAAGGTGATAATTATTTGTTTTTTAGTGTGTCCAGCTAAATTTAGTTAAAACCCGGCCCCTCCACATTACACCTTTTTCCGTCTCACTTTTCCTTTTTTTAATATATAGTATATTTTTTTATTTAAATTCCTTACATTTATTACATACGATACTCGTATATCTGTAAAACAAATTTAAATTAATATTTACACCTCATACGTTATGATTTGAATGAAAGATAAAAAGTAAACCATCTGGATTTAATTATTACTATATCATATTTGTTTTAAAGGAAATGTGAATAACAGCTTTTGCTTGTTTGAGGTGTTTTGGATTTCAGTGGAGGTTGCCTGCAAAATTACCGAATCAACCCCAACATTCACCTTTAATCATTGAACCCCAGTTTTTTATGCTACTTTTTTTAAATGCTCGCCTCATTTCTGATCTGGCTTTCTCCCTCTTATATTTTATATTCTTCATAAATATCTTTTTTGTAATCCCAATATTACCCCAATTTCTAACAACATCTAGCTCCCATTAAAATAGTAATAATCACCATCTTACTTCTACTTATTTACATATTCCTTCGTACTTATTCACATTTTCCTTCCGCTAATACTCTTACCAATAGTTGAGCAGTTTGTGAACAGTTTAATGTTTGATTTATTTAGAGTTTGTTTATAATTTAGATTTTTTAATATCAAATTTTATAAAATTTCAAATTTGTTTAAATAAAGCTAAACTCGAATACTTAAGTTTTCAATTCATAAGTTCGTGAACACACTCATTTAGAAGACTCGTATTAGGCTCATTTTAGGCTTGTGAATATACTCGTGAACAAGCTTGCAAATTGTTGCTGCCTTTCAGAACTGCACTTGCCTCTTGCCGCTATCACTCTTTAATAATGCAGTCGCTCTCTCGCCCTCAAATAAAATTTTATTTTAATTTTTGTTTATTCAAATTTAAAAAAGCTCGTAAACATGCTCGTTAACTCGTAAGCTTTAAATGAGTCAATTTTAAATAAAATGTTGAGTTGAACAATAAAACTTAGTTCGAGCTCGTACTCGTAAAATTTTAATTAGTGAAATTCAAACAATCCAAAACTTAATTCGACTTGGTTGGCTTACAACCCTAAATATTCCCATCTTAGCATTAGCGATCAACAGCTCAATATTGAAAACTTCATACAAAATAATTCCCATGAGTATTAATGGATAACCAAAATAACTAATTTAATTAGTATTTTGTAATGAAGTGAGGAGAATGCGAGGATAAATACTTGCTTGTGGTGTAACTATAGAAAGGGACCCACTATGATTATGACAAATCCGTAGTTTGACAAATACACTAATTTCATAATTATGCAAAGAAAAATGGGCCTAAGCTTATCTCAATAAAAAAAAAAAAAAAAGAAAGAAAAGAAAGAGAAGTGGGATCCACTATTGAATTAAACTAGTTAGATGGAAGTGATGTTATTAGCCGAAGCCATTTATGAATTGAAGTAAATGGTGGGGAATTCTGTTAGGTTGGAACCTACCCTTTATTCAATGCCCTTCCCTAATATTTCATGCCTTTAATTACAGTTTCTTTCTTATATAATTGCCCTTTTTTTGGGACCATTAGCTTCCATTAATTGGCATCTTTCTGTCCACTTATTTTACATCTCAATTAACCACACTTTTTTTCCATTCATCTCTCCCTATCTTTTCTTTTTTATACTCTAACACTCCTTTATTTGAAAGAAAATTTTTTTCTACAAAA
>CANYCX010905881.1:0-17581 GCA_948193385.1 Breynia disticha f. nivosa | reverse complement strand
AAGTCTCTGAAGGCTCAATTGCCATTGACCAGCTCAAGGCAATTATCAAAGAAGTTGCAAGAGGAGAGGTCGAAACAAGCATTCAACCATCTTACTCTAACAAGAAGCCATATACTCGAAGGATTGATGCAATGACAATGCCAGCAAATTATCAACCTCCAAAGTTTCAACAATTTGATGGCAAAGGCAACCCAAGGCAACATGTTGCTCACTTTGTTGAAACATGCAACAATGCTGGAACATATGACAATCTTATGGTGAAGCATTTTGTTCGTTCACTCAAGGGAAATGTGTTTGATTAGTATATTAATCTACCACCTGCATCAATTGATAGTTGGGATTAGCTCGAGTGTGATTTTTTGAACCGCTTCTATAGCACTCGTCGTGTGGTTAGCATTATCGAGCTGATAAGTACTCGCCAGTTGAAAGATAAGCCTGTCATTGATTACATCAATCAATGAAGGAATCTAAGTCTCAATTGCAAGAATTGCCTCTCAGAGAGTTCAGTCATTGAGATGTGCATCCAAGGCATGCACTGGGGACTCCATTACATTTTGCAAGGAAACAAGCCATACACTTTTGAGGAGTTGGCAACTCGTGCGCATGACATGGAACTTACCATTGCAGTTGCATGAAAGCAAATTTTTACAGTGCAGGAGCCTCAAAAGATGATGAAGAAGGATGGACTTTCATTACACGGTCACTATTCAATTTGAAGATGATGAAGAGACAAACAATGTAGCTAGCTACATGGTCACTATTCAATTTGGGTCACATGGTCCTATTTACATTGAATTTCCAATAATGAAAGCTTCCACAAGAAGAAATGAAGTAATTGGGGGCAATTATCATAAGAATATAAATGAATCCTTCAATTCAACAAAAGATGATGAAGAAGGATGGACTTTAGTTACACGGCGTAGAAGTCGAGACTCCAAGACTTCACATCCAAAGCAAGAACCTCGAAAGGTGAGGGTGGTGAAGACTTCTAGGAAAGTAAAAGGTGCCTCTAAGATATTGTATTCTTCTCTGAGAATGATAAAATCTTCACACGAACAAAAGATTAGAACGCCTGTCACTTTAGATGACTTCATGCCTGAACATTTGTTTCAGTCACGATCTGCTACAATGCAATGCTGTCAAACAGAAAGCAGCAAGGCTGAGACTTCAAATGCTGAAGGAAAGGTAGTAGCTGAAGAGTTGAAAGCCAAGAAAATAAAAGTTCCTTATCAGACTTACACAACAACCATCTCATTCAGTGAAGAGGATCTTTTACTTGTATTAGAAATGCATAATCGACCTCTATTCTTGATTGGATGTGCTCGTGGACAAAAGTTGAATTGTATCCTTGTAGACGATGGATCAGCTGTCAACATCTTGCCATTGACTGTGCCAAGAGAATTGGGGATCAGTATGGACAAGCTCTCCGAAAGTCGCTTGATGATCCAAGGTTTTAACCATGGAAGATAGCGTGCGGTATGCAAGATTGATCTTGATCTACGATTTAATGAAATGGAGACAAAAGCTTCCTTCCATATGATTGACTCTCGTACAACTTACAATATGATGTTAGGGACACCTTGGATCCATGAGAATGGTGTTGTTTCCTCCACCCTGCATCAATGCTTCAAGTATTATAAAGATGGTGAAGTCATGAAAGTGAATGCAAATACAAAGCCATTTACAACTTCTGAATCACTTTGTTGATGAAAAATTTTACCTTGAACGAGTTAAGAGTAAGGAAGAGAAGAAGATGGAGCAAGAGGGAAAACCCAACTTTTTGGAAGGGGCGAGCTCCTCAAAGCCGCAGTTCAAGTTAAAGTTGATGCAAAAAAGACTGAAGACCTCCTCCAGTGGCGTTTCCCCACTTGTTTTACATTCCCAAGTCCAAAAGTAAGGAGGGTCAATCACCCTTTGCTTGTAGAAACAAGTCTACCGACAAAGAAGATCTTAAAGACCCTGTTGTTCCTCTTACAACAATGACGCCACCATTAAAAGTGTCAAAGGTTTCAAAGGAACCACTAAAAGGATTTTCTAGACCAGTTTAAGGACCCTTAATGGAACATAAAGATATCCCTTCAAAAAGAGTGAATGGATTTGATCCTAATGCATACAAGCTCTTGGCGATGGCTGGCGGTACTAAGGAGGACATGAAAGAAATTGAGCATTGTGATGACACACAAGTAGATGAAAAAACCTCAACTCCAGGGAAGCCAATACGAGTATGGAGGCAAAGTAATTTTCAACTTGGCAGTGCGAAAGTGGGCCTAGGTTATGAAGCTTCATGACAACATATCACAGCTCAAGAAGTTGATGATAAAGACGAATTAAAGAAAGAAGTCTCTTCCACTTTGGTCTTTAATCGTTTGAATCCCACAAGGAGGAGAAATGTATTTAATCGATTAGAGGCTAGTCCTGAAAGATCATCAGCTTTTGAAAGACTTTGTGTGCAAACAAAGCGAAAAAGAGCATCTGTTCATGAGCGACTAAGCAAACCAAAGAGGTCAACATTTGATAGGCTTGGTGAAACTAAGTTGTTGATACATGAACGACTTGGGAAAAGAAGTACTCCTTCCACCAATGAGGCTGCAGAGGAGAATGTTGTAATCAATAATCACGTGAAGACTCTTAATGTCAACACAAAAGAGGAAAAATGTCATTCCAACAAGGCATTCGAGATGAGAAATGACTACAACAAATGTCAGAGTGTGATCCCATCTCGAATGAAGCGTCACCTTCATTGGGAGATTAAAAGTACATTAAGAGGAAAGTTCCACACAGTGATAATAACAAAAGAATATGATGAGGCCGGTGATGATTTATGCGTCTTGACAAACCATATTTCCATTGAAGAAATGGGGCATGAAGATGAAGAGTGCCCACCAATTTTCAACGTCTACAAAGGACAGTGTGATGAAGTTGTCCTAGAAGAATTGCATGACAATGACATTAAGGAAAGTGATCCAGATGTACATGAACCTCTTCAAGAAGCTCCACAAGCCTTCGAAGATGGAAATAAAACTGTTGTTGATGAATTGAAAGAAGCAAATCTTGGAAATGAAGATGTTCCGCTACCCATCTTCCTGTCTACAAATCTGTCCAAGGAAAAAGAAAATGCATAAATTGACTTGTTAAAAGAATACGTAGATGTGTTTGCATGGACTTACAAGGAGATGCCAGGGCTAGATCCAAAAGTTGCAGTAGAACGCTTGGCTGTTAAGAAAAGTGCAAAGCCAATAAAGCAACAACAACGTCGATTTCGTTCGGAGCTCATCCAACAAATTGAGGTTCAAGTCAATAAGTTAATTGAGGCTGGTTTCATCCGAGAGAAGTTAAATATCCCACTTGGATATCTAATATTGTTCCTGTGAGAAAGCAGAATTGACAACTTCGAGTGTGCGTGGATTTTTGTAACCTCAACAATGCTTGTCCTAAGGATGATTTTCCATTACCCATTCCAGAGTTAATGATGGATGTTGCAGCAAGGCACGAAATTTTGTCATTAATGGATGGATCATCCGGATATAACCAAATTTGAATGGCACCAAGTGATGAAGAATTAACTATCTTTCGAACTCCAAAAGGGATATACTGTTACAGAGTTATGCCTTTTTGGGTTGAAAACTGCTGGTGCTACATATCCATGTGCAACGCAAAGGATCTTTGATGATATGCATCACAAGAACGTTGAATGTTATGTCGACGACTTGGTGCTAAAGTCAAAGAAACAAAGCCACCATTTGGCAGACTTGCGACAAGTGTTTGAGAGACTACGAAGATTTCAACTCAAAATGAACCCTTTGAAATGCGTATTTGGTGTTGCCGCTAATAAATTTCTTGGACTCATAGTCCATCATAGGGGAATTGAAATCGACCACTCAAAGATAAAGGCAATAAGAGATATGCCAAAACCAAGAAACTTACATGAGTTGAAGAGTCTCCAAGGTAAGCTTGCTTACATTCGCCGGCTCATTTCTAATTTGGTAGGGCGATTTCATCCCTTCAATCGTCTTACAAAAAAAGATGTTCGATTTGAATGGTATGAAGCTTGTAGCAATGCCATGAAGAAAAAAAAGGAGTATTTACTTAATCCCCCTGTGTTATAAGCTCCAATTCCAGGACGACCATTTGTTCTTTAAATTGCTGAACATTTCCTTGGGTGAGCTCCTTGCACAAGAAAATGATGAAAGAAAGGAGAATACACTTTACTACTTGAGTAGAACAATGGTGGGGGTAGAAGTCAAATTCCCCAATTGAGAAGGTTTGTTTGGCATTGATGTTTGCGATAAAGAAGTTGTGGCATTACTTGCAAGCTCACACTATTCAATTAATCTCTCGTGCAGATCCAATTAAGTACATCATGTAAAAAACTATTCTCTCTGGAAGATTGGCAAAATGGGAGCTACTTCTGCAAGAATTTGAGATTGTTTGTGTGCCACAAAGGGCTATCAAAGGTCAAGCACTTGCAAACTTTCTTGTGGATCATCCCATTCCTGCTGATTGGGAATTTTCAGAAGACCTTCCTGATGAAGATGCAATGTTTATTGAAGTTCCGAGACCACGGAAAATGTTCTTTGATGGGGCTGCTAGGAAAGATGGAGCTGATGCTGGAGTTATCTTTGTTACTCCAGAAGGGAAGTCTTGCCCTATGCATTCTCTCTCATTGAATGTTACTCTAACAACGTTGCAAAATATGAAGCATTGATTTTGGGCTTAGAAATGGCATTGACATTAGACATTCCAAATTTGTTGGTGTACGGTGATTCTAAATTGATCATCAATCAAATTCTCAAAGTCTATGATGTCAAAAACATTGAACTGCTCCCATATCATAAGCATGCCTTGGAAGTCTTTGCTAGGCTTAGTGCAATAAACTTAGAGCATGTCCCTCGCAATGAAAACAAACAATCTGATGCTTTAGCAAATTTGGCATCAACATTAGCTTTCGAAAGTGAAGATGTAAGTGTTCCTATTTGCCAACGGTGGATAGTTCCAGATCTTATTATTCATGGTGATAATGATGAGGCCAACTTGGTTTCCATTTATGAAATAGAGAAGGAAGATTGGAGGAACGTTATCATTCATTACCTGGAACATGGAAATTGCCAAGTGATCCAAAACATAAGGCTGAAGTTTGGCGTTGAGCTTCACGTTTTATATGCTTTAAAGGAGCTTCATACCAAAGATGCTTTAATGGAATTTTTCTTCGTTGCCTATGAGAGGAAGAAGTTGCAACAACATTGGAAGAGGCACATTCTGGTGTATGTGGAGTACATCAATTAGGACCAATGCTGCATTTCCAAATTAACAAGATGGGATACTGTGGGCCATCTATGGTCATTGATTGCATGGAATATGCTTGAAAGTGCGAGGCTTGTCAATTTCCTGGGAATTTCATTCATCAACCTCTAGAACCATTACATCCAACAGTAGCATCGTGGCCTTTTGATGCTTGGGGTCTAGATGTGGTTGGACCATTGCCAAAATCTTCGAAAGGAGATACTTACATCTTAGCTGCAATAAATTACTTCTCAAAGTGGGCTGAGGCTGCTCCATACAAGGAAGTGAAGAAAGAGACAGTGGTTAGCTTCATTCGAACTAACATTATCTATCGGTATAGTATACCAAGGTATATTATAACTGATTATGGAAACCCTTTTACAACAAGCTCATGGATAAGTTGTGCGAACAATTCAACTTTAAGCAGTATTACTCTTCTATGTATTATGCTCAAGCTAATGGTCTCACTGAGGCATTGAACAAGACTTTGTGCAACATTTTGGAGAAAGTGGTGAACAAGTCAAAGAAGGATTGCCATGAGAAGGTTAGTGAAGCATTATGGGCATATCGCACTACTTACCGCACTCCTATACAAGCAACTCCATATTCTCTTGTGTATGGAGTCGAGGTTGTACTTCCATTAGAATCCCAAATTCCTTCTCTAAGGATTGCTCTTCAAGAAGGCCTTACAAATGAAGATAATGCAAAGTTGCGACTCCAAGAGTTAGAAGCATTGTATGAGAGGCGTCTACAAGCTCAAAAGCGCCTAGCATGTTATCAAGCTCGACTGTCAAATGCATTTAACAAAAAGGTGTGACTTTGCTCATTACAAGTTGGAGACTTAGTCTTGGCTATTCGGAGACCTATTGTTTTTTCACGTCGCATGGGAAACAAGTTCGTGTCTAAATGGGATGGACTATATGTAGTGCAAGAAGCTTATTCAAATGGTGCCTACAAAATTGTTGATAAAGACGAATTGCAAATTGGACCAATCAATAGAAGATTTTTAAGAAGTACTACGCTTAGCACTTTTTGGCATTTTCAATGTAACTGAACTACGTTCGACTTTATCCTTCCAAAAGAAGGTACGTAAGCAGCTTGATATCATATAAATCTAGTTCACTCACACCATTAAAGAAAATTCTTTTTTTTTAACATAACACGATATTGAAGGAAGAAATTTATTAAAGGAAGAAGTTTGATCACAAGTTGAAGCAAAAAAAAAAACATATCTAAACAAAACACTCTAAAAAAAATGAGTGAAACAAACAACTCTAAATATTCCACTTGAAATTCACCAAGTTCTCAAGGGATTCTCTTATAATTCCTCTAAGTGTCTTTAAAAGCTGCACTTCTTCTGCAGAAGGAGTTGGCAAGACTGGGGTGAAAGCTAGCTCATTTTCAAGCCTCTCAGTTTCAACTTGAATCTCCTCTGTAAGCTTTTCATTTTCTTCATAAGAAGATGTCAAAGCTTTCACTTTTTCCTTAGCTCTTTGTTATTCCACTTTAAGGCACTTGATATTCTTGTTTGTCACTGCCAATCCTTCTTTCAAAGAGGATGCTTTATCATGAACTTTACTTTGGCGTGCTTTTGATTGAGAGATGAGCTAATATCTTCAAATCTTTGCTTTTGAGCCTCGGCTGCAGCAGAAGAAAATCTGATCTCGACCTCCTGTAATTTGGTCACTTCATCGACAAAATTGGTGCATAACTTCTTAATTACTTCATACTCATCTCCCAAGAGATTCTTCATACCACCAAGTATATCATATATCCCTTGTGATAGGATTCAACATCTTCAAAAGAAGTTCCATCAAGTCATTTTTTGGATGTAAGTCCATAAAGATTGAGCACATATTCGATGATGATATGACATTACCCTTTCAGGATTGAATGTTGAAAGCTCGGGAGCTGGAGCTTCTTTATCAGATGAAACAACTGGGTTATACGTTGGAACCACAACTTCCTTAGTAGGAGAAATAATAGGAGGAGTCTTTGATGAAGGTTGAGAGATAGCCTATTGTGAAGAATTTTCCACTAAGTGAAGAGGCTTCCCAAGAGATTGCATCGCCATCTGAAATTGAGTTGGACTCTGCACTGAAGCTACAGTATAACAAGGACTAGTGCAAGCAAAATTTACCAATTCTACACCTAAGTCTTGATTGTTAAGCTGAAAGAAAGGAAAATGAGAAGCACATACACAACCTATGTTTGCAAAAAAAAAAGGGTTAAAAAATACCTAATCTCCAAAATTCTCAGGTAAATAAGCACTTGATACATCATCTAAAAAATCCTCAACAGCATCGCTTTTCTTGAAAGAGTGCTTCCATGGTAGTTCTGGTGTTTCATCTAAAAAATCAGAAGCACTTGTTAAGCCTTTCTCTTTCTAGTCAAGGGAGCTTCAGAGGAATCTTCATCTTCGTCAATGAGTATAGGCTCACTACTATTGACCCTTGATGCAGTTACAGGTGTATCGTCTATCACACTCTTTAAGTTAAGACGAATTGGAGCAACTTGCTCATTTGTTGGTGGAGTGAATGCATTACGCCACTCCTTTGCCACCAATCTCTATACTCTCGAGTCATGAAAGTATGATTGCCTTCATCACGGAGGGGGAAACAAACTTCCTCTTCTCTAGCAAATATAGTTGAACATATCAATAATTGATATAATCGTTCAAGTTTTGGCTTTTCATCTATTTTGCTCTTTAAATTCCCAAGAACATCTTGGCAGAACCCAAATTGTCGACTAAAGCGATGAGGGTTATATAATTCTACCACATATTTGGAGTAGGAACGAAGCGTTAGGAATCAAGAACGAATGTTGAGAAAATGTACCTTTTTCGATGACGTCAAGTCCTTTGTAGCCGACAACGTCGTAGACATGCTTGGAGACATAAAATTTATGACAATGTCTGCTCTTTCTTCATGAAAAAGTGCTCGAGCTTCACCAAGAGAGAAGTACTTAGCCATCCTCTCACCGCCATACTCGCACATATTTGCAATGCTGAGATGTTTAGCATTGGGCCAATGAGTGTCGAAGTGCTTTGCAAGCCAAGCATAAACAAACTGAATGGGAAAAGCAACATTAGATTTCCTGGATTTGGTGAAGTACAAATATCGCGAAGACCACGATAAATGCTTGCTAAAATAGGAATAGCCATACAAAATCTTTGTTTATTCACCATCAAACTTGTAACCTTAAAAGTACTTGGTCTAATCCTCCCAGGATTCACAATAGGAAGTGCGAACTTACAAATCTAACAAGCTAGAAATGCAGCCAAATAAACCTCCTAGCGCAATTCAGAATAAATGTTGAGGTCATGGAATGGCTGTTTCCAACTATCCCTACGTGGTACTTTGGTTTTAAGAGTACCAGATGGAATATGGATGTTTGTAGGACCACTGTTGGTCTTTCGATTGGTTTTAGCTGGTGGTTCTTCATATTGAATCTTACCGCAAAACAAAAAACTAACCCATTCGGTGATAGGCATGTGAGAAGTGTCGTGCTTTCTACAATATTGATGGTAGGCATGAAGTAGGAATTTGCAACTTCGAGGGACATAAGGATTTCCATGATGGTTAAGCTCTGTCAGTTCCTCAAATGAAGGGATAACTTCATCATAAAATTTTCCCGCGATGGGTAAGTCTCCAAGATCTACCAAGTCCCATAGTGAAATTGAGCTCTTACCAGCAAACGTATACAAAGTGTTGGGAGAAGGACTCCAATGATCGAGAAAAGCTTGCATTACTAACATCTTACCATAATATGTGAATAAAGAAGCAAAAACAACATGGTAGAGATTGATGGTTTTCAAAGCATCTCGATGCATCACGATAATATCCTCAAGCCATTCCCAATAACCTTGAGTATAAGTAAACTCACCAGAAAATTTTGGAGTCGACTTCCATGTATTCTTGCGCCTTCCTAGCAAAGTTGACGGTGAAGACTTTTCATCTAATGAATGAAGGGATGATTGCAACACCAAGGCTCGAGTCTCTCCAATGTCATTGAGCATATTATCATAAACATTAGTTTCTTTCTCAATACTCTAAATCTTGAGATGCATCAAATCAATGGGCGCTGACCACTTGGGAGAAAATTGACCAATCGCTCCTTTGTACGAGTATAATATGGTGCATTCCTTCTCTTATTGATCATTGTTATCAGCTAGTGCAATAGAAGGCTTCTCAGAATCAAAGCGCTTGATGAATACCATAGCTCTTGCCAAGAATATGTCTTCAGAAAGTGACTGCAAAAATATAAAAGATGTAAAGATCCATGAAGCAAAACAGTGGAAGGATGATTGTCTAAGCGAAGACAAAGAGAAGAACTTAACAAAGTCAAGGTATAAATTTCTGAGTCAAGTAAAGAGGCTCTTGACATGGATAAGAGCTTGACAAAGTCAAGGTATGGATGAAACTTGACAAAGTCAAGGTATAGATGAGAGCTTGACAAAGTCAAGGTATAGACGAGAGAGCTTGACAAAGTCAAGGTATATATGTCAAAGTCAAGTCTTGTGGATCTTGACAAAAGACAAGTAGTGGATGGAAGTAGATCCTTGCGAGAGACTCGAAAGCATTCCTGACAAGATAAACACATAAACTGTTGATATTCAAGAAGAAGAAGCATGAATACCTTGATTATTGGAGTAAAGTCTGAAATGAGGGATCAAAAGGAAGAGCTTCAATGTGTCAAACTACAAAAAAAAAGAAGTCAAGTTGTTATAAGAAAAAAAAAAGAGAAGCATGAGAAGAAGGAAATTGAAAAAAAAAAGAGAAAAAAAAAGAAAAGAAGAAGGAAAAACGTGGGAGTTTACGAAGAAAAAAAAAAGAAATAAAAAAGGAAAAAGGTGTCTGCCAACGTAAAAAAAGGAGAAAAGAAAAAAAGAAAGAGAACCTGATATCTCAAGACTAAGAAGAGAGGAGAATTTTTTAGATTCGCCTTTGAGATGTGAGAAAGCAATGAGGCCTAGGGTCTTATTTATAGAGATGTTTTAGACAATCCTAGTTGACCCAGCTTGTATTTTGATGATATCTAAAGACCCAAAGAAATCTTATCTAATCAGAATTCTTATCTCACAATTAAAAAAAAAGAAAGGTGACATAAACTTACGTGCATGCATGACATCTTTTATGTATTTTTTTTATTTTGTTTTATGCCATAATATTTATGGTATTTAATAAATTAAAAAAAATTCTCTTTTATTTTCGAGACATTTTTCACTTCGTACGTTTAAATAAATTTGTCGAATAAATTTATTTGACTCAAATCTATAAAAATTCAAATGTGGGCTCTAAACCCATAAAATATTTTTATTTTATTATTAATTAAAATAATTATTTAAAATATAATTATTTTATCTTAATAATTAGATAATTATATTTTAAGATAATTTGAATAATTATCTTTATTTTAAAATGAGAAAAAGAACATGGACCACCATATATCCAGATACGTTCTATGTACCACTATATATCCAAATACATTCTTTGGACCACTATATGTCTAGATTCACTCACCAAAATCTATAAATAGATGAGTGACTTCTCATTTTTCACAAGAGGAGATTCAAAGCACAGAGCTCTGCAGAACTGAAGACTCAACTTTCACTCACCAACAAGGAAGCACATTGAGATCAAGCCGTTGCGCCCTTAGTGCTCTTCCACACCAAGGATCACGAAGACCAAGAGATCAAGCTATCAAGCCCTCGTGTTCTTCCATTCCGACCAAATCAGAGATCAAGATCAACTGCGAAGGCCCTCTTTCTCTACCAACAAATTAAAAATTCATTTCAGATCCAAACCAAGGCCCTGAAGAATTTCAACCTCAATTCAAGAACAAGCTGCGAAGGCGCTTGAATCACAATAAATCCAAAGACAGAATCAGAGGAGATTTCGCGGATAAAGAAATCAAATCTAGAGATCGAATCCACATACTTTAACATTCTTTGTAATTTGTTCCATATTTTCTGTCTTTTAATTTCAAGAAATTAAATTCGTGTGTACAACATGGTCGAGTTAATCTTTGATCATGCTGAGATGCAGTCGAGTTAAGTGCAGATCTCGACAAGATACAGTGGAATCACGTTTGGATCACGGTATGACACGGTCAAGTCACGGTTGGACCAAGCTGAGACTAGGTCGAGCTACGCTGAAATGAGGTGAAGTCACGTTGAGACATGCACGAGATAAGGTGGAGTCACACAGATATGTTGTCGAGTCACACCGAGAAAGAGTGGATTCACACTCAGACGCGGTGTTGTCTTACTCGAAACCTACTGAGATGTAATCCAGTCGCGATCAGATCACGTCGAGACACAGTAGAGTCATGCTCGTACCACCCTGAGACGTAGTTAAATGATGCTGAGACACCCTTGAGTCATGCTCAGATGACACAGAGACATGGTGAGTCACGCCAAGACACAGTCAAGTCACGATGAGATGTGATCGAGTTACGCTGAGACGAGGTCTAATTACGTTGACACACAGTCAAGATGCGGACGTGTTATACTTTGATCACTCCAATATGTGATTGAGTCACGCTTGGATCACGCCTATACATTGTTATGTCACGCTGAAATAGGATCAAGTCTCGCCAAGAAGCAGTCCAGACTTGCCTGGACCAGTTCGAGGCGCAGTTGAATCACCCCGAAATGCAGTTGAGTCGCGCTGAGACCGGGTTAAGTCACATGTCGAATCTCGTCGAGATAGGATGGAGTCAAACTCGAATCACATTGAGATGCAGTTAACTTACGCTTAGAACTCGTCGAGATGCATTCAATTCACGCCAAGGCAATATCGAGTCACGCTCAGATCTCGCTAAAATGCGATCGAGTCAAGCTTAGATCATGTCAAGAGACGGTCAAGTCAAGCTCGAATTACGCCTGAGACCCGGTCGAGTGACATTCGGATCACACTGAGAGGGGATTGAGTCACTCTGAGACTCGATCGAGGCACTTTAAAATGTGGTCAAGTCATGCCCGACATGGTAGAGTCATGCTAAGATGGGGTCAATCCAGGCCGATACATGATTTAGTCATGGTTGGATCATGCTGAGACAGGGTCGAGTCATGCCTTGACGTGGTCTAGACTCGCTCGGAGGACGTTGATACGGGGTCATTTAAGCTCATATCCTGTCAAGATGCTATCGAGTTAAGCTAAGATCCCGTCTAGAAGCGTTAAAATCAAGCTCGAATTACGCTGAGACTCGATCAAGTAATGCAAAGACAGGGTCAAGTCACGCTGAGACGGGGTTGAAAAGTTTAGAGACAGGGTCGAGTGATGACGAGACGCAATCGAGTATACTCAAAACGTGCAGAGTAATGCCAAGACGGGGTCGAGATGAGTTTGAGTGAAGAGAGACGGGGTCGAGTAACATCGAGAGGCAGTTTAGTCAAGGCAGACGGGGTCGAGTGACTCTAAGACACGGTCACACCAAGACATGGTCGAATCACACTAATACAGGGTAGTCATATTGAGATGGGGTCAAGTCCAGCCTAGACGCAGCGAGTCACGCTCAGATCATGCTGAGACTCAGTTGAGGCATGCCGAGAGTGGGACGACTCATGCCGCAACAGGGTTGAGTCACGCCAAGACGAGATCCAGCCATGTTGAGATAGCGTTGAGTCACACTGAGAAACAATCAAGTGCATCAAAGTCGTGGTCAAGTCACGAGAAGATGCTATCGAGTCATACTAAGATACGGTCTACTTAAGCTCAGATCACGCTGAGAAGAGATCGACTCATGCTCGATCCAGCCGAGAGTCGGTCGATCCAAGGTAAGACCTCATTGTCACGAGGTCAAGTCATGCTCGGATCACGTCGAGACGCGGTCGAGTCATGATCCGATCCCGCCTAAGCATAATCAAGTCACGCTAGGACCTAGTTGAAATGCGGTCAAGCCACGCTCAAATTAAGCCAAGATGCA
Source organism: Breynia disticha f. nivosa (assembly GCA_948193385.1). Lineage (NCBI taxonomy): Eukaryota > Viridiplantae > Streptophyta > Magnoliopsida > Malpighiales > Phyllanthaceae > Breynia > Breynia disticha. The sequence goes on along the minus strand of CANYCX010905881.1, from coordinate 4,372 downwards.
GTTGAGTATAGCTCAGATCGTACCCATACGCGGTAAAGTCACATCAGGATCATACCAACATGCTGTTAAATCATGCCGAGATGCAGTCGAGTCACGTTGGGACGGGGAAAGTCATGCTTGGATGTCGACGATACGTGGTCAAGTGAAGTTGGCATCTTGTGGAGATGCAGTCGAGTCAAGCCTGGATCTCGACAAGACAAGGCGGAGTCACGTTGGGATCACGCTAAGATGTGGTCGAGCAACGCTCGGATCATACCGAGACTCGATCAAGCCACGTCAAGATCTGTTTGAGCCACGCTAGAACGTGCTGGAGCGACATCAAAATGCGGTCAAGCCATGTCGAGACGGGGTAGAGTCACGTCAAAACGTGGTTGAGTCATTCTGAAACGGAGAGTCATACTCGGATCAAACTGAGATGCAGTCAAGTGACACTCGGAAGCATGAGACGCGGTCCAGTCACGTTTAGATCGGTTGAATCACGCATGAATTTTTCTGAAATGTGATTGAGTCTCTCTCAGATCACTTATATACGTGGTCGAGTCAAGTCAAATCCCACTGTGAGGTGGTCAAGTCACGCTCGGATCATGCAGAGACACTGTGAAGCTACGCCAAAAGGGGGTCAAGTAGAGAAGAATTGATTGAGACATGCTCAGACGTGGTCGAGTCAAGCTGAGACGATGTGTAATCTCACCGAGATAGGGTCAAGTATGCGATCGAGCCATGCTCGAATTTGGACGAGACTCAGTCGATAAACATCTAGGTGGGGTCGAGTCAGGCTGGATGATAATGCAGTCGAGATAAGATTGTATTCTACCAAGAGGCAGTAGAGTCAAGCTTGTATCAAACCCAGGTACGGTCGAGTCACCCCCAGACGAGGTCGAGTCACGTCAAGACGAGGTCGAGTCATGCGGAGAAAAGTTTGAGTGACACTGTGATTTGTCTAGTCACTCTGAGAAGAGGTCAAGTCATGTTGAGATGCAGTCGACACACGGTCCGGTCGATGAGACCCTATCGACGAGACGTAGTCTTGTCAAGCAAGGTAGGGTTGAGTCACTTCGAGATGCATTAGAATCAGGTCGTCAATGGTTTTTGTCATGATCGGATCTCGTCGAGACGTGGTCTAGTCACACTCAAATCATGTTGAAACACGGTTGATTCATGCTCGAATCTCGTCGAGTCACGGTCAAGTCACATTGAGATCACATCGAGACATGGGCGAGTCACAATCGAATCATTGTCGAGACGTTGTCCAGTAAACCTCTTATCACAGCTAGACATGGTTGAGTCACACTTGAAGCATGCTAGGCAGGGGTATTGACACTAGGAAGAGTCACGCTGAATCCTACCAAGATGCGGTCGAATGACGCTCGAATCACGCCGAGACGTGCTTGAGTCACAATCATTCCATGGTGAGACGCGTACGAGCACGTCGGGACGCGGTAGAATTATGCCGAGACATGGCCGAGGACGCTGAGATGAGGTCGAGTCATGACGAGATGCGGTCGAGCCACTCTTAGATGAGGTTGAGTCATGCTGAGACTCATTTGAGATGCGGTCGAGTCTCCCTAATACACGGTCAAGTTAACCCAAAAGGAGTCGACTCACAGAGAGAAGCGATCGAGTCATATTGAGATGGGGTCGAGTCACGCTTAAATCCCACTAAGAAAAGTCGAATCAAGCTTAGATCATGCTGAGAAACAGTCGAGTGATGCTCGAATCACGCCAAGATGCAGTCGAGTTATGCTCGGATCGTGCCGAGAGGCGATAAAGTCACCCTCGAATCGCATCGAGATGATGTCAAGTCACGCTTGGATCATGAGAAGATGCTGTCAAGTCACGTTTATATCACACCGAGACGCAGTAGAGACACGTTCAGATCCCGACAGACGCAGTCAACATGCATTCGGATCACGCCAAGACACGACGAGTCATGCTCGAATCAAGCCGAGACCTGGTCGAGTCATCCTCGGATTATGCCAAGATGCGGTGGAGATATGCTCGGATTGCTCTGTGACACATCCTATAGAAGCTCAAATCGCTCCGAGACGTGATCTAGTCACGGTCAGATCACACCGAGATGCGGTTAGATCATGCTAAAATGGGGTCGTCACACCGACATGGGGTCGTGTCATGCTTAGAACACGCTTAGATGGGGTCGACTCTCACCGAGATGAGGGTTGAGCCACGTCGAGACGGGGTCAAGTCACAAAAAGACGCAGTCGAGTCCTGCCAAGACGGGATTGAGTCATGTGGAGATTCAGTCAATTCACTATGAGAAGTTGTCAAGTCAAGTCTAGAGGTGGTCGAGTCATGCCCACACACGATCGAGTGACGCTAAGATGTATTGAGTCACGCTCGCATTACACCGAGACGGACTAGAGTCAAGCTTAGATCACGCCAAGTTGTGGTCGGGACTTGGTCAAATAACCCTGAGACGCGGTTAAGTGACATTGAGACGGTCTCCACAAGCAAAGCTGAGGTCAAGTCACACTGGGAACACACCGAGAAGTGGTCGAGTCTCGCTCGGATCAAAACAAGACGCGGTCAAATCCCGCACGGATTATGGCAAAAAGCATTCCATTTTCGCTCAGATCAGGAAGAAACATAGTAGAGTCCCTCTTGAAACATGCCGAGATGCGGTCGAATTAAGCTAAAATCACCCCGAAATGTTGTGGAGTCACTCTATAAACACACTAAGACAGTTTCGAATCACGCAAAGACACGGTGGAGTCACGCTTGGATCATGCCAAGACGGGGTTGGAGATGGGGTTGAGTCTCATCGAGAAGGGGTGGAGTATTGCTCAAATCATGTTCGAACGAAATCGAGCCAAGTCGAGACGAAATGCAATCATGTCAATACGGGTGGAGTCACACCAAGACACGGTCAAGTCACACCGAGGCAGGATCGAGTCTCATAGGGACGCGTTCGAGTCACGCGGAGAAGCAGCCTAGTCAAACTCAGAACACATTGAGGCGCGGTTGTGACACGTCGAGACAGGGTCTAATCGCACTGTGATGGGGCCAATTCATGCCAAAATGATATTGAGTCTTTGTTAAAATGGAATCGAGTCATGGTCACATTAGCCAAGATGCGCCCGCGTCAACCTCTAGTCACACTTGGATCAAGTCAAAACGCAGTTGAGTCCACATAGGATCCTGCCATGACGTGGTCGAGTCAAGATCGAGTCATGTTGAGACGTCAATTATGTTGGCATCACATTGAGACGAGGTGGAATCATGATCGTATCGCACTGAGACGTGGTCGAGTCTTGCTGAGATGGGTTGAGTCACATTGAGAAGCGGTGGAGTCCGCAGAGACACTATCGAGTCAAGGTAGAACCACGCCAAGAAACGATTGAGTCCCACTCGGATCATGTCAAAACGAGGTCCGATCACATTTAGACAAGGTCTAGTCATGTTGAGAAGACGTCGAGTTACGCTGAGACCCAATCGAGCTACGCCAATATGGGTGGAGTTACATAAAGACGCTGTCAAGTAACTCTAAGATGCAGTCGAGTCATTCGTCGAGGGGAGGCTGAGTCATGCTCGAATCATAGTGAGAAGGGGTTGAGTCAAGCTGAGACAGGGTCAATTTATGCCAAACAGGGCGAGACGCTCCAAAACGGGTTGACTCATTCCTAGACATGGTCAAGTGAAGGTCAGATCACACAGAAACGTGATCGAATCATCGAATCACTCTGATAGGCGGTCGAGTCACGCTCAGATCACGTGAAAATGCAATTGAGTCATGCCAAGATGGGTCGAGTAACGCCATCATATTCTCTAGTCATGCCAAGAAGCGTTTAATTCACTCGCGAGAGGAAATAACACCATGACAGAGTTGCACAAAATTTTTAAGACTACTGAACAGAGTATTAAGAAGCCACCGTCTGCATTGCTGGTTTAGAAAGATGCCCAAAAGGACGTCAAGAAGGAGGAGAAGAGCCAGAGCAAGGACAAGATGCCTCTAAAGCCTAAGGCAGCTGAGTTCAAGCCCAAGATAGGTTCTAAGCCTCATCCCTTGGACTTGTGCTGATGGAGTATCTATTTCAATTATCCACGTAATAGAAATTAATCTTTCTATTTCGACATCATGGGTATTGGATACTGGATGTGGTTCTCACATTTGTTGGAATGTGCAAGGACTAGGAAATAAGAGGACGCTTTCTAAGGCGAGGTTGATCTTCGAATCAGAAATGAAGCTAGAGTTGCTGCCATAGAGATAGGAGACTTAGTTTTATGTATGCCTACGGGCTTAGAGTGAGAACTTTCGAACTGCTTTTATTATTGGAATATTATTTCAGTTTTAGACTTGGATATTGATGGACTTTCTTTCATTATTGGAAATAATGTTATGAATATACATCGTGGT
>CANYCX010905731.1:0-14369 GCA_948193385.1 Breynia disticha f. nivosa | reverse complement strand
TCTCTTTGGCATTTCATCGAACACGTTAAGTTCATTTGGTATATTTCTATCCAAACAATCTCTAACTCTATTTGATTTAGCCTTCCTAATCCTAGGCTTTTGCAACTCTGGATTAAGATTACCAACAATGAATAATCAACAAACAAATGCAATTAATTGTTCCAAAAATGCAATCGATTAATTGACATTCATGAATATCTAATCCTAGCGTGTCACTTCTAGGGATTTTTCGACATAGATTCAATTAATGATTTAGACCTCTCTAAACCTCGGCTTTCCCAATTCTGGCATAGAGTCGATAACAACAATAAATCACAATTGCCCAATTAAACATCCATTCCTTAAGCTCAATCAAATAGACAACATTTAAGTAAAATAAATCCATTCAAGCACAAACCTCAAAATCTAACAAGAAACCAAACATAATCTCTAAATACATCATAGGAAAATCCAACAAAAACCCTAGCCTAACATGGCTAGGTTAAGAACTAAGAGAAGGAAAATAAAAAAGGAACATAAAAGAGGAAGAAAAGAAGAGCAAACCCTTGCTTCTTGCCTCCAACACTCTCCAGCAAAGGGTGGCCAGAAGACACAAATAAAACCCTCACAACCCTTATTTATAAGCCAACTTTTAGCCTTTGGGAATTTTCCGGAATGCCCTCACTTAAACCATCCAATTTGAGGGCATTTTGGGCCATTCTTGTTGAGTCCCGGATGAGTCTCGATCGAGACTAATTGAGTGTCGATCGAGACTCAATTTCTGAGTGAAATTTTGGTTCCAGAAAGTGAGTCTCATTCGAGACTCAAGTGAGTCTCGTTCGAGACTCATTTTTGACTCAATTTTAGCTTCCAGCAAGTGAGTCTCGTTCGAGACTCAAGTGAATCTCGTTTGAGATGCCTCTTCTGCCCAAAAATCAGCTTCATTTCTTCCTTCACAATGTGTCACGTTTGATGAGTTTCAAGTCTCGTTCGTGGTCCAAATGATCACGAACGAGACTCATATTTTGACACAATTTTCCTCAATATATGAAGTGTCATGAGTCGAATTTTCAGTCCTTAATTCGTGGTATTCAAGTCACCACATTTGTGACACCACAGAGTGCCCAAAATCCTCAAAACGAGTCTGTTTGAGTCTAATTGTGTCCGGCGAGCTCAAAACACTTATTATTTGTACCACACTTCTTGGCTTGCCTTGGCATGATCCAAATATGCATTTTAGCCAATGAAATGTGCCTCGATTTAGATTTTGAACTCATGTCTTCATGCCACCAAATTGCCCTTGCTCGATGTGCCTTATTTTCCATAAAATTATAACGAATTTCCCATGTTTTGAGCGCACCTAGATAAAAACCATAAATATAAGAAAACTCTACATTTATGCATTTTATCTATCGAAATATAATGAAAATATGCTATAATATAAATAGAATAAACGTGTATAATTGGTCCTATCAATTATATCTCATTGTGCTATAATTAATCAATTGCTAATTTAGGACATTTGATTGCAAATTATTGTATTATTCATTGCTAGTAATCCTATTCTGCAGTTTCAAAAGCTTAGGTTTAGGAAGGCTAAATCAAATAGAGTTAGGGCTTGATTGGATAAAAATATACCAAATGACCTTGACGTGTTCGATGAAATACCTGGGTGACTATTGCCTTCCCTAGTTTAGTGTATCACAAAAGTAGAACACTTGTTAGTTTTAAGGACGCAATTTTGAGCATCCCGAAAGGGACTCTTAATTGATGATAGCAGGAGAACACCGTATAGTGTATTCTCTATTAAAATCTAGGAAAACCCACATTTTTAGGCCATTTTTTAGTCTTTGTTTTTAGTTGCTTGTCTTTATATTTCTTATTCAAATAAAAAGCTTCAAATTCAAATTCATGTTTACTGCTTTCTTTTATCTTCTCGGTAGCACCGAATCAAATTGAATACGACATTACTTGAGAGATTTGATCCCGGGAAGCATACTTCTATGATAAAACTACACCGATCAGTGCTTTTGCTAGACACTAGTCAGTGATAAAAGGGGATTTTCCCAAAAGGAAGAAATTCTGGGGAAGAGATCGAAGCCGAATTGGGCCCGAGGAAAAGCAAGCGAGAGCTTAGCTTATGGAAAGAAAATGGAGGACTAACCCAAATGAAAAATAAAGAGAGGGAAAGCTCTAAGAAAAGTGTTGAGAGTACCCAAGAGATATATTGCATGATATGTGATGCATTAGCATTCATTTAGCATCCATATATGAATTATGTAAGTTGCATGTGTAATCGAGATTTGGATGTTGATTGATATGTTTTGTGATATGATAGTATGGGTTGTATGTTTTACATGTGTGAGCTAATGCAATCTAGTTTTTGTATGTGGCTTACTATGAAATTCGAAATGTGTTATTAGATGTGTAAGTGGAATGACATGTTAGCCTAAGGGCTAAGTTATGATATGTGTGTGGTTGCTTAAAAGGTAATCCTTTATAAGGAAAGATTGGTCATGTGCTTATGATTATTATATTCAATTGCAGACTAATGTGTATGAACATATTGTGGGATATGGGTTGTGTAAATGGCATATGATTATAAGTGTGTGGATGTTGCAAATAAGAGAGATGAATAACATTAGTAAATAAGATTGGTGAGTATTGGAAATTTGGTAATTTAGGGTGAATGTAAATGAATTGTTTGGTTAATTGATCAAAATGATAATGGATTGGGAATATGGTGTTAACTATGAAAAGGATGGATTAGGGCTTAAGTGTTGTAAGAATGCGTTGGATGAATTGGATTGAAGTGTATTGTGCTAAGTTACTAATTTCAGCTAAAAGCATGGGAGAACGGTTTAAGGAACGGGTAGTGGAAACCGTTTCCTTAACCGTTCCACTTCTATGAACATTTTTAAAGGGCAAAATGGGATCCAGAACGGTTTGCAAAGGCCATTTTGCAAACTGTTTTACTTCTACAGATTTTTTGTGCAAACAAAAGGGGTTTGCAGAATGGTCTCAGCAAACCTTTTTACAAACTATTTCACTTACAAGAACTCTTAGTAAGGGGGAAATGAGTTGGAGAACGGTTTACCTAAATCGTTCCCTAGACCATTCCCATTTAAGAAATAGTATAGAATGAAGTTTTTAAAGAAGGAAAATAAAATGTATTTATGACGTATGAGCCTCTAAAGTTAGGACCAATTAAGAAGGATGATTCCTTACCATTAACAACAAGCTAATGCCTACTTGAAGTAGATATTGAACTAGAATGATTTCCTTCTTCCTTAACACTTATAACACCTAACACACCTTACCAACGACCACTTATGCATTAACTACTTTGGTAAGTGTGGGTAGGTGTACTTACTCGGTATTTATTTACTCAAGTGCATGTGTGTTTATGTACTGTGTGTAGAGTAACTGTAGACCATGATTGGCAGGACTTTTTGGTGGTGCTCAGGAAGTGCGATACTCATTAGAAAGGTTGGGCTCCATAGTATTTTAGGCTTGATCCATATTTTGTAAAACATTACATACATTTTTATAAGTAGAAGTTGTATGTTTTGACACACAAACGATTTTCCAGGCTTCTGCATTTGTATTGGAATTTTGTATGGCCAAAACTAGATCAGGGTTTTAAAAGGGTTTACTATTGTTTCATTTGCATGTATTTGCTTATTCGCTCGATTTTAAAAAGAAAAAAATGTAGTTGCTCAAATTCTAATTTATTCGAAAATGAGTTTTGCAAATTTGAGCGTCACATTTAGTGGTACCATAGCAGGGATTAGAATTCCCTACGGACTGTGCCAGAAAATGATTTCATTGCATCATTTTTGTGAGTCTAAGAGTTTTGAAAATAATGACTTCTATAGGATGGAGCCAATCCACAATGTCTCGCATGAGGATGCCGAGTCACAAGAATCTGTGAAGGGGTAGGGGCCTGCCCCAAGGCATTGTGAGGAGCAGGCACACGCTGCTGTTCCACCTTTTGACCCCGACTATGCTCATTTCTATGAAATTATATAAAGGATGATGAGAGAGAAAGGGGTCAGTTGAGAGTCAATATAGATAGAAACTTTGAGAAGGCGCGCAAATAAGGCACAAAGTCATTTGAGGATACCATAAACCCGACTGAGGCAGAGCATTGGCACTGGCACACGAAGAGAATACTCAATAGAATGAGGTGCACGTTAGAGAAGAAGTTAAGGTACACCACCTCACTTCTAGAGAGGGATGCGTGGAACTGGTGGGAAATGGTTCCTAGAAGCCATAATGGCCCACCTACCCTTACCTGGGACGATTTTAAGAGAGATTTTGGAGATAAGTACACCCTTCCCATATGTTGAAGTCAAAAGAAGATTGAGTTTGTAGAACTTAAACAAAGAGGAATGATGGTTGTGGAGTATGAGGCGTAATTCACAAGACTTTCTCCTTACGCACTGGAGGAGGTAGCCACAGATCAACAAAAGAGAGACCATTTTGCGTGGGGGTTTCGATATGATGTTTGCACCCAGATAGTTATGAATCAACCTACCTATTAGACTCTATTGGAGAGTGCTATTAGAGCAAAAGAATTGGTAGCCAAGCAGGGTCAGAGTGAAGGAAAGAAACAAAAGAGGTTATGAGGATCTAGATCTATCGAGGGGCAAGAGAAGTGATTCCAGACCCTCAGAAGGTTATACCAGGGGCAGTGGACATAGGGGAGGTAATTCTAAGAGTAGGAGAAAACACCCTACCAGATACTCTTTTGCTAGGCTCTAGGTTGCTAACACATATATCCTGAAGTGTTTCCCAAGGAGTTGTCAGGGTTACCATCTCAATGGGAAGTGGATTTTAAAATCGTAGCAGTACCAGGAGCAGTGCCAGTGTTAGTGGCATCTTATCAGATGGCAGCAGTGGAGCTGCACGAATTAAAGAAACAATTAGAGGATTTTCTAGAGAAAGGTTTTATTCAGCCAATTGTATCATCATGGGGCGCACCAATGCTATTCATAAGGAAGAAAGATAGGAGTATGCGGTTGTGCATTGATTACCACCACCTAGAATAGACTATTTGATTGATTAGCCACATGGAGCAATAATATTCTCCTAAATTAACTTGAGGTCGGGGTATTGGCTGTTAAGAGTATAGGAGAACTTTGTACCGAAGATAGTCTCGGTATGGTCATTTTGAATTTACAGTGATGTTATTCAGGTTAACTAATGCACTGGTAGCTTTTGGCATTGATGAACAAACTATTCCAGCCTTATTTGGATTAGTTTGTAGTGTTGTTTATCGACGATGTGCTGGTATATATGAAGCATAGAGCAGATCATGAGGGACACCTGAGGATAGTGTTGAGATTTTTTAAAGGAAAAGAGTTGTATGCCAAGTTTAGTAAGTGTGATTTCTGGATGTTAGAAGTGGTCTTTTTAGGCCACGTGATTTTGGCAGAAGGTGTCCAACTGGATCTGAGCAAGATCAGAGCAGTGCAGGAGTGTGAAGCTCCTAGGAATGTGACCGAAGTGCAAAGTTTCCTCGATTTAACCGGGTATTGTAGGAGGTTTATTGAGGATTTCTCTAAGCTAGCACGATAGATGACGACTTTACTTAAGAAGATTGTTCCATTTATTTGGAAATACCGTTGCCAGGAAAGCTTTGAGAAATTGAAGAGGAGATCGTAGAGGCTCTAGTTCTGATGTTACCGACTCAGAGAGGGAGATTTGTAGTGTATACAGATGTGTCTGGAGAAGGATTAGGTGAATTTCTGATGTAGAATGGACTGGTGATTGCCTATACGTCACGGCAGTTGTGAGTGCATGAGGCTAATTATCCTACCCACAATCATCTTTGCTTTAAAGGTGTGGAGGCATTACTTGTACAGTGAGACCTTCCATATTTTCACCGACCACAAGAGTCTCGAGTATATCACTATTCAGTAAGAGTTGAACTTCAGAAAGAGGAGATGGATCGAGTTGCTTAAGTACCATCCGGGTAAGGCAAATGTGGTTGCTAACGCCTTGAGCCAGAAAGGAAGAGAGGATACAAACTCAGTGACTTATGGGGTAGAATGTTAGGTTTTCTAACATGTTCTAAGTCTAAAGGCAGTGGAAATACATGTCAAAAATATCAATAACAACCCAAGATTCACATTAAAAATCGTGTTTAACACATACATACATAAAAGTGATAACTAGGTACCATAAAGATTAAATCTTTGATGAAAAACATACCTTTCTTGCTTTTCTTTCTTAGGCCATGTGAGTTCTTTACCAAGAACAATTAAATACCATCTCAAAATACTCGAAGATAATCTTTTTGACATCGATTTAGAACCCCAAGCGTGATTCCTCTACAACACTAACACACAGATTAAATGAAACGTGTACTAGCACAAGAGTAAGAATGATTCACCTTGCTTTTGTCAATCGGATGAGAAAATTGCGAAATAAAGAGCACCACGATGATCTGCCAATGGACCAGCCTCTTAATCTCACTTTCTCTCTCTTAGAAAAACCTTAAATCACTCTCTGAAAGCTCATGTTTTTAGCGGGGTGTTTGAGTGGATGAATTCTCTCTTTTAAAACTAGGGTTTTTGTTCTTTTTAAAGACAAGAGTTTTACAAGATTAAACTACTTAAAAATCCTAATCCGATTAGGAGTTTGTTAAGTATTTAATTAAAATAAAATTCCTCAAAAACCACCCTACAAAAAACGTGATTATATGTAGATAATTAACAATAATCTTTCTTTTAATTTATCCCACATTAATCTTGTCTTAACTTAAGACAAGCTTCCTAAATTTTCTCTCACTTATCTTCTTACATATTTTCACTTAAGACAAAATATTTAATAAGCAATCTTTATCTTAAAATCATGTAAGAAATATTATTTCTCACCCATGTTAGGCACAATTACCAAAATTGGCCCAAATGTCCGATCCGACTTAATAGCCGGATTTTGACCTAAGGTGAAAAACTGAAATTAGCCTTTTAGGTTTTTCGTCATCCATGTGCGATCTATAGGACAATTTAATAGAGGCAATGATAAATCATATGCGGTCTCTAGTAAGACACTATGATCACCCTAAATTAAATAACTTACGAGCAGTGTGAACAACCCTACTACAATCCAAATACATCCTTTGACCTCTAATATCTTGATTAGCATAAGACATGTCGCTAATACCCTTATTCAGTGCTAAATCACTTTCCCTGATCTCTGTGACAAAATTGATAAGTTCCAATCTTGTCTATCAAGCGGCCAGTGATATCAACTCTTATTGAGAGGGTCAATCCCTTCACTTCACTCCTGCTCTTACTTATGATTAGTAGTATACCCAATCATACCCATACTTGTCAACCTTTTACGGCCACATTAAGCGTATGTCAAAGTACACTAAAAATCACAACAATAGACACAGTGATTTTTAGTCTATGGATAATATTTGACATTGCAAAGAGTGATCACTCTCCAAGTACAATGCTCTACATTATACATATGCACTTTGCTAGATATCCTGAATATCTATGACCCATAAAACATGATCATCTACAAAGTACATACTAGTCTTAATTTGTTTCTATTCCCATAGAAACAAGTGACTAGAGATATTTAAAATGTTAATCTCATAAATTTTAGGTTCTACTATCAAGGTTCTCAACCTTGATACCTCAAGCTCTTAACTAGCATTCTTGGATATTTCATCAAACATATACCAAATGTTAATACATGAAGTGATGAAATAATGCCTCGTAATTTTATTAATCAATAATAAAAGTTACAAACAATGTATTAGGCTAGGGCTTACACTAACATAGAGCCCCTATTTATTTTATGAGAGCCGAGGGTAGAGCTGGATATGATTCAAGGTGAGATGTTGGCTAATATCCAAGTGAGACCAGAGATGAGGGACTTGATTGCAGAAAAACAAAGAGAAGATGAACTCCTAATGAAGATTAAAAGAAGGTGGAAAAAGGGAAATCAGCTACACTGCACCGGCTTGTTGATGATGGGTGTTGTATTACAGGGGACGGTTATGTGTCCCAAACAGAGCCTAGATTAAGGAGAGGTTGGGTAATATCCAAGTGAGACCACAGGGGACGAATTCTCGATAAATCTTGGTAGTTCGAATATGTATTGAGATATGAGGGATATGTATTGGTGGGTTAATATGAAGCAAAAAATGATTGAGTTTGTAGCTTGGTGTTTGCCTAGTCAGCAAATCAAGGTAGAGCATCAAGCTCCAGCAGGGAAGTTATGACCGCTACAGATACTAGAGTGGAAGTGGGAAAAGATAACGATGGATTTAATAGTAGGATTGTTGAGGACCTTCAGAAAACATGATGCAGTTTGGGTGGTATTTAATCAACTTACTAAGTCGGTGCACTTTCTGGCTATAAAACAGGATGACACGCTTGACAAGCTTACAAGTTTATATGTGCTGAAGATTGTGAGGCTCCAAAGGCTTCCTTTGTCGATCGTGTCAGAACATGACCCGAGGTTCACTTCGAGGTTTTGGAGGAGTCTACAGGATGCTATGGGCACAAGGTTACAGTTCAGTACCATATGCCACCGTCAAACAGATGGTAAGTCTAAGAGGACTATAAAGACAGTCGAGGATATGATGAGAGCGTGTGTGTTGGAGTTTGGGGGTAACTAAATGACCATCTGTCATTAATTGAGTTCACCTACAATGAAAGTTTCCACTCTAGTATTGGGATGACACCATATGAGGCTCTGTTTGGGAGACCAGGTTGGAGTCCTATTTACTAGGATGTGGAGGGTTTGAGATAGATTGAGGGACCGGAGCTAGTTTCGAGAAAGTCAATGTGGTGAAGCGATGTATTTAGGCGGCTCAGGATTGCCAGAAGAATTATTTTGATCGACACCTCTGAGATATGGAGTATGAGGTGGAGATAGAGTGTTCCTTAAGTTTTCTCCATGGAGAGGCGTAATGAGATTTGGGAAGAGAGGAAAGTTAAGTCTGAGGTATATACCGTATAAGATTACAGACTGGGTTGGACCTCGTGCCAATTGACTCCAATTACCAGCAGAGTTATCCTGAGTCCACAACATTTTCCATGTATCGATGTTAAAGAAGTACAGGTCAGACCCTAGTCATATGCTTCAGGCACCAGAGTTGGAGGTTACTGAGGACCTAACTTATGAGGAGAAACCAGTGGAGATATTGGATCGACAGATTTGACAATTGAGGAATCGGCAGATTCCAATGTTAAAGGTGAAGTGGAGTTTCCACTCGCCTAAGGAGACTACATGGGAGGTAGAGCATGACATGAGAGAGCGGTACCTACATCTCTTTCTAGAGACATCAGAGGAACGAAGAGATTGAGGTACTTTTTGAGTTCAATAATCGTTTAAAAGATTGAGTGTTTTGAGTTAAAAGTTGTATTGGTATGTGAGAAAAATTTAGCTTGCTCAAATTTTGGGGACAAAATTTCCTAAGGGAGAGAGTAGTAACGCCCCAAAAAATATAACTGGAAAATTTCTCGAAAAATAGTCAAACAGTATAGGGAGAGTGGTTTATGAAACGGTTGTTGTAAACCATTTCCAAAACTGTTCCCAACATAGACAAACATTTTGAATCTCGCACCGAATAGTTTCGAAAGGTTCGGCAAATAGTTTGTGCAAACCATTCCACAAACCGTTTTGATCGGCGTGGTTTTAAAATCAGAGTCATATCTAGGAAGATTTGGAGAGAGATATGACATAAACCTACCTTAATCCTTTCCAGTCATCACTCTTGTCTTTTCCAACCTTCCAAGAGCTTTTCCAAGCCTTACCCATCACAAAACGTTGCCTCCTCACAATTAGATCCCATAGATTCAATCAAAAGCCACCTTTTAAGGCAGATTTTCAAGCAAAAACACTTAGAGTGAGGTAAGTTCTGGATTCTAATGATATTGATGAGTTGTAAACGAGGATGTTAAGGGTTTAGTGGGGTTTTTCGTGAAAGTTCCAAATGTCTTGGTTAGACATGCTTTAGTGAGATTTAAGAGAGACTTGGGGGAAAGGGATTAGGAATAATGTATGGATTTTGAGATAGGTTTAGGATTTTGAGTTTAAGAGAAGAGGGATTGGGGATTTTCTTATTTGAAGCTTTAATATGATTAATCTAGATAAAGAAATATTGTTTACGGATTGTGATAAATGTATGATAGGAGGTGTGATTCGGACCCCAGAGCAGAGTTAAGCGGCGAGCCGACTACACAGAGTTAGAGGTAAGTGTTTACACTTACCATTGTAACTTTTTTATATGTGCGGTTAAGCATAGAAGATAAATGCACACTTGTTTACATGGTAGTGAGCATGAGTCTCTAATTGAATTCGTATGATATTGATATGGTTGCATTATTTATTAAAATGGTGTGTTTTATTGAAATGCTTGGAATGAGTTGGTTTTTGGAAAGATGATGTGAGATTTTATGTGCGAGGAAGATTAAATGCTTGTTATTGATGAGGTATGTTATGCCATTGATGTTCATATTAGTTATGTGCTTGTGAGCTATGGAAGACATGGAAAGCATGTGACTTGTTTGGATGATGAGCATATGTTGTAGGATAAAGATTGGCTCTAGAAGGGGGAGTTGAATAGAGCTAATAGGATTTTACAAATTTTGCGGAATTTTTGTGTTGTGTAATAGTGCAGTAAAAGAATAATAATGAACACAAGTGATTTAAAGTGGTTCGGATCAAACACCTACTCCACTATCTAAGCTCCTCACTTAGGATTTCTCTAAACAGTTTATATTCCTTCATTTTCAAGCTTAGTGAGAACTATTTTATACACTAGATTTCTGGCGTAAGCAACCTTACAACACAACTTAATTTTCGGCTCAAGTTCTACGTTACAATCTCTCAATATTTTTACAGAAAACTAAATAAAAACACTCAGTACACTTTTGAATAGTATTTCTCTCTTTTACTCAGTGATCTTTGATTCAGAGTATTTTTGTGTGAATATCTCTAAGTTGCTCAGAAGTATGTTGTATCTCTGAATTGTGCCAAACTCTGTCTCTGAAACCTATATTTATAATCCCTAAAAAATACTTTGCACAACGATCAAAATTCACATCCAAAATAATAATCATTTTACTATTCAAATAGTACCATTGTTGAACTGTTGAATTCTTCTGTACAGTCCAAAATTGTCTAACATGTCATATGTGAGCTAATGTTATGAATCTTTGAATTTCAAACGCTCCTGTATGACTTTTCCTTCTGACAGGCTGTATCATCTGATTTGTCAATATTTTCTGCCAATAGCATATCTGTAGTATTCCTATTTTCCACCACCCTACTGCATAGGGTAGCTGTACCTCAACAGTTTCAAAATTGTAACTATGCATGAACACTATTCATGATCACTATTCATGATCACTATTTACAATAGACTAATGAATAGTAATTAAGTCGTATTTAATTGATTAACCACTTTTAATCTATTAATAATTTCAATCGATTAACAACTTGTTAATCGATTAATATTCCTGTTCACGTTCATAATTATTACTATTCAAATAGTAAATTACTATTCTAAATAATGAAAGTTAGTATTTACGTAGTACATTAGAGAACAGGATATCACAGTAGCATACAGTTTCACACAGTATCACATAGTAATACAGAAGTGTACAGTAATTTTTTATACAAAACACTATTTTACTATGCATATTTTTACTTATGAAAAACACTATTCATGCATAAAAATTTTTATCCATTTTTACAACATTTATCAAGTTCATATTTTAGCATATTATCATAACACAATTTAAGCACTAAATATATACTATATTTAGTACAACAATCTCCCCCTTTTTTATAATGACAAAACTATTGTGAAATTGATATATTGTAAATGATAGTAAAAATTTAAGTTTGGAAAAAAATAATTGAACTCCCCCTAAATTTAACAATCATATATTCAGATGATAAAAATTTCTCCCCCTAAATGTATGCACTGAAAATTTCATTTTTAAACAGAATATCAACCAAATATCAACCAAATATCAATTTTCATTTACATATTATTATTTCTCCCCCTCTTTGTCATTTATAAAAAAATAATAGATGTGAACGAACAATTTGGATAGAAAAACACATTGAACAGAAAAATTCAAACAGTATAATGAAACACATAATTATACATATCAAAACACACAGATAAAATGTATGATCATGGTTGGTACAGCCAAAACCTATAAATCATCGTCTTTACGAGGGTTAGATAATTTATCCCAGATTTATCTAATGTAGAGGACATATTGGCTATGCTAGAAGACATGGTATCGAGACGATTCTCAATCTTCCCAACCCTAGTGTTAAGTGATTGTATTTCACTGTGAATTGCACTGGTATCACTATAATCGTCAGTTCTACGTTTGGAAGGCCGTTCACTGGTTCTGTCTTTGGTTCTGGGAGGCTGAAAAGGCTGAAAAATGGAAGATGTAAGTGTAAGTCCCAAGGTGGTTACATGAGGACCATAAAACCAACCCAGTTCCATTGTGCGCACTAATCTCATTTTGTTCATGTTTAGGGTGGTAGCTCTCCAGTAATGAGAAAATGTAGTGTGTGGCTCTCCTTCTAGCTCTACATTATGCTCTCTAAGAATCTGAGTAATTAGAGCTCCATAAGGCAAACCTCTCTTTTTGTTTGTTGTGGCTTTGAGATCTCTAGCAAATTGTCTAGCTTTCTTAGCCATCATTCGCAAAATCAAATGAGGAAAATTGATGGCTCGATCGTGCTCTAAGTTCCAGATAATTTCAACGTCCAGACCATTAAGATAATTTCTAGTTGCTTTACCAGGAGATAAATTCCTATTTACAACATAGTTCAGCATCCTATAATTAATTGGAACGTCCAATCCTGCAACCTGTTGAGCATTAGAGATTTCCACAACTACTATTTCTAAAACTTTCCTCAAGTCAGCTTCATGGCTAAAACTATCTTCCTCAGTAGTAACTGGTGCATCAAAACCAACTCTCACACCTTTTGAACTCATATTAAACCAATTACATAATTTTAGCTAAGTGATTTCTATGATTTTCCTCATAACCAAGCTTACTAAGGTGAAATTGCCATCCCTTCTACTATCCATCATCAAGTTGGCATAAAAATCCTTAACGAGTTCAGTATATAAGTCATCAACATAAATAACAACATCATAGATCCTTTTCTGTTTAAAATCATCAAACAGGCTACTATCCATCATCAAGTTGCCATAAAACTCCTTAACGAGATTCTAAACCTATTACCTCCCTGTGATGAGTTTCCATGAAAATGAGTCTGTCTAGGTCTCTGGGGAGAAGAGGAAGGAAGTGAATCCTCCTGTAGTACTTGTTTTCCTCTGGTTCTGGAAATTTTTCTAGAAATTTTCAACTGTGAGTTTCGAAAGAAATATTGGTTTTAGTGAGTTATGATGTTTTAGATGAAGAAGGATGATGAATGATGTAGGATGAGAGTAGACTGAAGCTTTGAGATGGATGCTTTTAGGAGAGACAGTGGTTTGTGAAGTTTTGTTCAAAGAACAAAGTCACAGATATGAAACCCTAATTTCAGAGAAATATGTATATATATATATGAAATATTTTAGATACAGTATGTGTTTATTTGAAGAAAGGAAAATTATTTAATTAAAATTTTCATTATTTAACATTTTTGGGTCTTCTTAATCGATTAGGACTAATTAATCGATTGAAATTTTCAATCGATTAATAAGTTATTAATTGATTAAGCCATGTTAATCGATTAACACTTGTTAATCGATTGAAAATTTCAATCGATTAACACGTGTTAATCGATTGAAAATTTCAATCGATTAACAAGATGTTAATCGATTAACTTTTTGAATCGATTAACATCTTCTTAATCGATTGAAAAATTCAATCGATTAATAAGTGTTAATCGGTTAACTTAAGTTAATCGAGTAACTACTTATTAAATGAATCAATTAACACTTATTTATCACTTTTTATGTATGTTTCATCATTTAATCTTAAGGATCTTCAAATTTACTTATTAATTACAGATTTTTCAAGGTTCCGATTGTATCAAAAGATCAATTTATGTTGCATTATACACATCTAAGTATTCAATGCTTAAAATCAAATTCACAAATCAATCAAACAATCCTTCAAAAATCATTCAAATCACACATACCCATTTTCATCTTAATATCATTAAAAGTTTCTTCTTTAAGTGATTTTGTAAGTATATCAGCGAGTTGATGAGAGGTAGACACATATTTAAGGCATACATCTCCTTTAAGATAATGATCTCTTAAGAAATGATGTCTAATTTCTATATGTTTTGTTCTGCTATGCAAGATAGGATTTTTGCTGAAATTAATGGCACTTGTATTATCACAATAGATTGGAACATTTGAA
>CANYCX010905587.1:0-20421 GCA_948193385.1 Breynia disticha f. nivosa | reverse complement strand
CCGGGGCAAGCATTTGCATGTGATTTGCATTTGCATTGGAGTCACATTCATACATAACATATAAATTATGCATAATTAATAAGTTATGAATACGGCTGAATAAACATCTACGATTAAATCGATGAAAATATATTAAGCTGGATATGCTTAATACCCTGAGAAAATAATGAGATAAAAGAGATAAAATGAGTAGACATAATAGGTTAGAGGAGAATCATATTCCCTAAGGAGTATGGATTTTCCCTGCGCCGCTTACTGAGCTTTCTTGCTCACTAGTATGATTTGTTTAAAATGCGCAGGACGTTGAAAGCTATAAGTGGACCAGAACTGCAGTGATCTTGCACCAGACTTGCTACTGTCAGAGGTGGAGCTCTATTATTCTGTTTGTGTAATGTTTTCAAGTTGAGGATTTGAACATATTTGAATTATGTAATATTTTGAGTTTGGATTTGATTTCAAACTTTTATTTGCTTTCGCTGAATTCTGAATTATGTTTTATATTGTTGTTGTAATTGATTTGGGCCCGTGTTTATTTTACGAAAATGTATTTAATTTTCTATCTCTTCTAACTTATATTCGTATTAACTCTGATTTAAATATTATTCTATAAAGATTGTTAATTAAATTAAAAACGGGATTTTATTTTTGGGGTTCACACGCGGGGTGGCGGAAAAGTACGCGGGGTCGGAACGACTCCGCGTTCTCTGGTTTGACTCCGCGTATTTCCCTTATTCCGGAAATTATATCTAATTTCTCATTTATTTCATATCAACCTAATATCAACCTTATATTAACTATATATTATTATTATTTAATCAATAATTTACGTCATTTATTGATGAAAAATTTTCAGAATGTTACATTATGACATGTACAAGAACATCAATTATACTCTTCTTTACTTTCAAAACATCAAAACCCAATCCATTTAGTAGCATCTTTTCAAGAATTCTCTACTAACTTGATCCAAGTTATGATTTACACTTGGAAATCTTTGTTTATAAGTTGTATCAAGTTCAAAAACACCAATTCAACACCTTTCTAACCTTAATTCCAGTTTATCACATACAATTCATCAAAATCTAATTCACCACCAACTCAAAGCTTCAAGAGAAATCATCAAAATCATTAAATTTTACTTACCTTGGTGTTCTTGGTGATAAATTTACAAGAGTTTGAGTGTTTTTCCTCATTATTTGACACTTATCTTCAGGTTTAGTGTGTTAGGACGCTGCTGGAAGGATTTTAGCTTCTGTTTGAAAATGCACCGAATGATACAGTATCTGTTTTTAAACAAAACAGCCCGACACGGTCTGGGGCACGGCCCGTGCCTCAGGTCGTGTTGACCCATTTTTCGTCATTTTCCGAATTATTTTAATGTAAAAATTCCTGGGTTTGACACCAATCTTTGACACGAGCACGAGGTCGTGTTCAAGCACGAGGTCATGCTCCACTACTGTTTTTGGGCGATTTTCTTGCGTTTTCATCTGATTTAACCTCATTTAAGTCTATTTCTTGTATATTTTTATTCTAACAAAGTTAGGGGCGTTACAGTAGCAGTTTAATAATGATGTTAATGATGTGTTGTCTCATTGTTAATGAAATTGAGTAATCTAACTTAAATAAATCTAGGTGTCTAGAATTTGTTAGTAAGGGATTGGGTTTCTATCAATCTTAATGCAATCCGAAATTAAATTCTATCGAAGTATCTCTAAGATTTTTCTTAGGCTAGAGAAATATTCCGATCAAGGTGTCTGAAGAATATCAAATAATTAAGCAGAAATTGAATGTTTAAGCGTTTGCTGGTGTCTATATCCTATTCAATTGTAATCAATTCCATATTTTGTGTCGATGATCAAAGAATTGAATTAACCAAAGAATATGTTGACTAAGCATTTTTATTATTGAATTTTATCTCATTTAATTTATGCTATTTCTTTTAATGCTGTTTTATTTAGTTTCGGTAATTTTATTTTACTTTAAAACAAATTTCTCATAAAAACAACTTTTAATCATTTTAGTTTTCTTGTTTTAAATTTCAAATAGTTAGTGTGGATTCGGCTCCACTTTTGTTGTACTTAGTAAGTTATGGTATTTTTAATTTGTTAGCCTCGACAACTATCAATAATTACTCCATAAAGAGAGTTACATAGAGTAGTTTTTTTAAAAAGAGTTGTCTTTTTGAAAAGAGAGTGAATAAAATTGAATATATACAAATATAATAAGTTTTGTTGAATGAATTCTATTTGAAAGGATAAAGAGTGTAACTATTCCCTTCTTCATCACATTGATGCTCTCTTTAAAATGGTTGATCCAACTCTTAAGGACCTCTTCTAGAGGTGTAAAACGGGTCGGACCCGCCGGGTCACGGGTCGGGAAAGTCCCGACCCGGAACTGGCCCGTGTGGGAGACGGTTCGGCCCGGGCCGGTTACGGGTCCGGGCCGGGTTGGACCCGACGGGTCCAGGCCGAACCGGCGGGTCGGGCTTTTTTTCAAAAAATTAAAAAAAAATTAAAAAAGAAAAAGAAATGACCGTTGGACACGGCGGGTTGGGCCCGGACCCGCCGGGTCCCACGGGCGACCCAGCGGATCCGGGCCCGACCCGCCGGGTCCAACGGTCGACCCGACGGGTCCAATGGCTGGACCCGGCGGGTCGACCCGGCGGGTAACCCGCCGGGTCACGGTTCAGCCTTTGGCTGAACCGTAACCGGCCCGCCCGGCCCCAGGGTCGGCCCTGTTCCGGGCCGGGCCGGGCCGGTTCACGGACCCGGCAGGTCTGGCCGGGCCGGTTCCGGGCCAGCCCGCCGGGTCCGGGTCATTTTTTCCACCTCTAACCTCTTCCCTGTTAAATCCTTTTCAGAGTTTGCAGATGTGATTGCTTTTTGTGTCCAATGAGTAGATTTGCTATAATTTCAAATCACGTGCAACAACTGCTCAAAATGAAAGCATTTATGCTTTGATTCATCAAGTAGTAGCAAGAGGAAAGGACAGAAACTAAATTGCCACCTTCACAGCGCTTTTTAAATCATTTTGGTAGGTTGAGTTACGGACATGGCTTTTGTTTTTGGTAGCCTCAGCTAGAATTTCTACCATCTGAAGTGGTTCAGGCATTGGTTCGATTAGTAAAGCGGGCAAGAGTAGTGTTGGGAATGAGCAAGGGCGAGTGGACAAGACTAGAAAAGCTGCAATAGCACCTCTGTAGCTTTCGTCCTCTTCGGGTGGTTAGCTTAGCATGTTAAAATTTTCATATCATTCGCTGTTACATTGCTCATGGCAAAACGAAAAAATTTGCATTCAAGCACTAATCCGACTAATGGTGCGATTATTTGCATTAACAAGAAAGTTAAGGAGTAAACCTCAGAGATGAAATTATTATTTACCTCATTGACTAGTCTTGAAATCTTATGTGAAAAACAAACTCTATAAGGTTATTAACAATATTTCCTGAGGAAAAACACCTTAGACTGCGACGTGTGCTTCAACTTGGTTTTTGTCCAGCCTAAATGTATTGCAGATTTCCAACATAGCGCCTTTACTTAGCCCTTCATCATCCACTTTGCCTTCAACAAGTTCCTCCAACTCCTTGGACGGCTGCAACACCTGTTCATATACACACCTCCTTTCATGAGTCAACAACAAAAATCAATTAAAAAAATATACAATAAAACCCTACTCACTAACACCTACCTATAAAAACAGAAGAAACCAAACATGCAATTATTTATTACACACATGATTCCCTTAAGAGCATCAATGAGATCGTTTTCCGCAATAAAACCACGTTCAAGCATCATTTAAAAAAAAAAAAGAGCCTACCCACGGTGAACCAATTGAATTGCTGACTATATACTTGGGTTCGTCATCCCCAGCTTCATTTTCCTCCAATTTTGCATTCTCTGAACATGAGGAATCTGACACGAGTTCCAGGAGTTTATCACTTCCCTATGAAAATAATATAAGAGGGGTTAATTGATGCATTAACATATAATTGCAAAACAAAATGATGTAATATTTAGCATCAAATAGTCATTTTCTTAAAACTATGGGATCGACCTTAAGAGCTCGCCAATGGGAGTAAGACCGGTATAAGATCCAAAAGAAAGGAATATTTGGCAGAGGTAAAACCTGAAAGAAAAACTGGTAAGATTTAAGGGGAAATAATGTGCAATGAATTGAAGAAATTATGACACAGTCAATGTAGTATCACACTTGAAGTTGAACAGAATAATGATATTTGATCAAACATATACGTACAGTAAATACAGTTGTCAATGGAAGTAATGAAACTGAACCATAGAGATACTTCTTGTGGATCGCAGCTCCCCTGATAATCAGAAGCACTATTTTTTCAAAAAGAAAAGGAAAAATCTACATTTCAAAAGAACCCATCCTAGATAATTCATAGAATCTCAAACTATTTAAAGTATGCATAAGTCTAGACAGAGAAAATGATTCATAGAGAAATTGAATCATAAAGGCAAAGAAGGTTTCAAGTAAGAGTTTGTATGGTTTGGAAAATTCTCCAAGCAGCTTGTTGGCGTAATGATTTTTCCACTCAACAATGTCCAATCCTTGTCCTTGAATCATGGGAAATGCATGTGTTCATTCCTTCACATTTTCACTTCTCTTAATTTCTAATAAATATAATCATTTCAGCCATATGCAGTATGAAATTGTAAACAAGGTTCAATTGAATGTATTTGATAGTTACTTACATGCAGAAATCAAGGCTCATAGCAGTCTCTAACAGAATTCAGTGTTTGTAATATTTGAAACCAAACATTATTCCCTTCAACATTCGGCATTTTATTTTCAAGCCATGAAGTAAACAACTAATCTGTTATTCTGCTTCACTTCAGTGATTGAACTACAAATAATAACTTCAATACAAGGGAATTCTGAAGCTAAAGAATTCTGAATGATTGAACACATCATTTGTTTCACATGAAAATTGTTACCTCATTGCAGTATGTCGCAATCTTCGGCGCACAAGACGAGCATTCAAACTGCAGATGATAATTGCAACAGAAAATTTAATGTGCAGAAAATATGTAAGAGAAAAAAGCCATAAATTCTTAAAGAAACAGGGATTTTTACGAGTCCTTGTGGACCATGTCATCAATTAAAGAAAAAGATGAGAATCTCACGTTAACATGAAAGATCCATTTCAAGATCAGGCATCCAACATGATTCAAAAACCAAGTTCAAGCAAACTAAATTGCATTGAGATCAGCAAACACTATCAACAAGCAGTCAAGAAATACGCTTATTATTTGACAGTGACTATCATAATTCGTCTCAAAATTTTAAACTTGAAGCTATTTGCTTTCCGGTGAAAGTAATTTAAAAAAAAAAAAACGAATCAAAGCGAAAAGATCATACAATTCAGTTCCCTTCCAACATTGTAGCTAACATAATGAAGGATAAGAAACAACAGAAGGTCATTTTTCTTAAAGAGGAAAAATGCCGAGCTTGATCCCCTTTTGCTGGGAACCCAAGAGAAACGTATAATAAAAAACAGGACGGTATTGGTAAGAGATAGTTAAAAAGAGATTTTTTTTTAAGAAGTAAAAAATGAGAGGTAAGCAATGAAATGAAAATAAGAAAAGAGAACCTGGAGGGATAAATAATTTCCACACCAGTAACTTCCTTGGATATTGATTTCAAGAAAACCTCAGATGGCTTTACTCGAGCCAAAAGCTTCAATCCCAGCCTAAACCCAAAAAAAAAAAAATATGTAAGTAGAATTATTGAGATTTGGTAAATTAGGAATGCAAAGAATACCCGTGAATCTTTTTCTTCAACGTGCCTTGAGGCGCCTTCTCCAGACCTGCCCATGCTTTATTCATCTGCATTTTGAAGAGAAGAAATTGAAGAAGGAAAGAATGAAGAAAGAAATTATTGGGTGGGAAAAAAGAGAGACGAAATGATGGGGTGGGAAAAAAGAGAGACCTTATTGGCAAAAAAATCGATGCCAAGTTCAACATTATAAGCGTTGGGTTTAGAGGTAGATATAGTTTTCCAGAGATCTTTGAGAGAAGAGGGAGTGTGGTTTGAGGCAGCTTCTGCCAAGGAAGAATCGATCGATCTGCTAAAGCACCACTGCTTCCCTCTCACTGGAAATACCACCAATTTAGCTCGCATCTTTCTTCAAACGACGTCGCTTACCTCTTTTCACCCTCTTCCGCTTTACGCCTTATCGTCTCCACCGACTCAGACTAACCTATGCGACTCGACGTGCTGCTTAATGCATTTTTTTTTCAACTACTTTATTAGGGTTAAAGGGAAATATTTTTGCCCATCACAGTTTGAACAAATGCCTCTAACCCCTATTTTAATCTTCCTTTGAATTTAACTATTCCTCGGCGACTTGCTTGTCCATCAGCTATGCTATGTCGTGGATTTTTATTTTTTTTTCATTTGAACAATGCAGATGGTGATGAGAACATCAAGTTGCAATAAAACTATAATTGATGATTGATTACATTTCACGGTTGAATTCAATGTACTGTATTATTCAGCCATCGCAGTTATCTCGCGCTCTTTGGCGTACATAAAGATCAATTACAGTCACTATACTCATCAAGTCAACTAGTAATTCTTTTGCTCATAAACACAGTTTGAAACATATGATTGAATCAGAAGTGAAAACAAAAAAGAGCCTATGTGCAAAAGGCGAGAAAAATATAATACATCTGAGTGGGCAGCAAATGAAGAAACGACTACTCTTTTTTTCAATCTAATATAGACAGACGCCTCATGATGTCCAGTGGCCCGTTTCTCTGCAAATTTTTTCATTCATTTCCCGCTATAAAGTTGGGCAATTCAGCTTGGCAAAGGTACTCATCGCACAAAGAGGCTGATTGCCAATCCTTACGCAACCGCAAAATGTCTTCCGTGAAAGTGGATCCTCTGGACCCAATGAACACACTTGACATTGCACATATCGTCTTATCTAGCATCGCTTCCACCTTAACATCACAAAAATATATGCATGTTAGTTAGTTAAACATAATACTACAGTTTCTTCCACACACATACATGTATGCACATGCTTGCATTCCAGAACTAACTAATACCAGTAATATTTTAATATTTAGGCTTCAATTTCGAAGGAAGCTAATTCAACAGATTTACATCATTATATGGATAGTTGCAAGGAAAAAAAAATTCACACAAATCTATATGCAGTAAGTAAACCACTTAAAGAGCCGCCAATATCATGCCAACTACCATCTAGTGGATCTTACAAACAGCAATGAGTAACTTTGCAGTAAGCCCACACAATTTTCACGTGAATACTAAAAGCAATTTCTCAAATCTCAATGCCAAACAGAGCCAATTACATATTGGCTCTAGCAAAGTTGATGGATGATCATGTTTAATGACAAATAGGCCATGTTAGGATTCTTAAGATTCTCAAGAATGATCTAGTTCAAAGATAATGGACCTCACATAAGATTGCCTGAAAAAATAGTGGATACATATCTCAAAGGGCAAAGGAATCTCTCACAATCTTAAACATTGCACAAAATCTGAGACCCATCAAAAGATTGCAAGCTCAAATGGATGAACATACAAGGAATAGCTAAGTTGTTAATCACTCCGTTCCTAAACAAGTGTTCGTTTAGCAATGAGCACACATATTAAGAAATGACTTTAATATAAAAAAAAAGACTATTTTACCGCTATTTAAAATTCAGTATTCCAATGCATTTTTTGTTGTAGTATTAAAAAAATCTAATCCTAAAGAGCTTTTTAAATCTGAATTTCTTTAGTTTTTAGATAATGAGAACGAAATTTAAAGAGGAATAATTTGGAAAAAAATGTGTTAAATTTCTAGAAAAAACAAATTTTTGAATCTAAAAGAACAAACGGAGAAATTATTATCCTCCCCCACTCAGGGTCACAAAAGACACCAAGAGTATAACAATACGTACCTGAAGATCATCCTGAAGGTTATGCCTGTATAATAAAGCATCCCACTTTTCTGCAGAACTACGAGGAGGGCGTTTCACAAGTGGTATTGTCTTCCCATTAAGCACAACTAGCGACTGAAGCAAACTAGTTTCACTATCCGCAGCATCAGTGGAAAGATATATGACAGGTGTATTGGCCCTTTCAGCTACACTGACAATGCAATCTGCAGCCTGGGGAATTGGGTAAAAGCAACTTGGCTCTTTGGCATTGCTGGCAACACATCAAGGATGCAACATTAGAGGCATCATCAGCATAAATTCGCATGGCAAACAAACATATAAACACAAGCGAGCACAACAATGAGAAAAGAAAAGTCAAGGAAAATGAAAACAGACCAGAATTTCAAAAAGCCATGGCGGCGAAAATGGAGAGCAATGAAGCGGTTGCCCAAGAAAGTTTGAATGAAACGTTGTGCAGTAAGCAGAATAAGTTTACTAGGTTCAACGAGAGTTTTGCATTTGTGAGAAATGGGACCCCCAGGCTGCATCGACCATTCCTGTTCAACATCGGCATAGAAGACATCCCCAATAGCAATTACATCATTCTCAGAACCAAACTTGGCCTCTACATCCTCAACACGTCTTTTACTCGGTTTACTAATCTCCTCCTTCCAAGGAGACTGAAGCTTCCCGCCCATAGAAATTCCCAAACCTCTTAACTTCTTCAAATGCTCTTCATCCACATAACACGGAGTCGGAGAGGAGAAATAACAAATGAAGCGGTCAATGTGGGGACGATTCTTCCTCATTTCCACAAACTCATCGAAGGAGATTACGGTTTTTCTTCCCAGACAATCGTTGATGTGATCTATATCCAAAACTTTAGAATAGTGGTAATCAAATTTGGGAGAGGGTATAACCAAAATCCGATTCAATAAGGCAGCGAAAAACATGTGCTTCTCCAAGCATATGAGATGGTTACTCATCTGCCCGGACAGGCAGAGAGCAAAGAGGAACTTATCGGATCTGGGCCTCCACTCAATGGTCTTTCTAACCCCACTCTCGACCGTTCTTCTGCAACTACCATTTAACTCGGAAGAAGCTGTAGCATTTAAGTCAGTGGGTGATTTGTGAGAGGAAAGCAGAAGCTGTTGAATCTGCTTGTTGAGGGAAACCTGGTGGAGTAATGCCTTTTGCAATTGGAAGGAAGAGGAGGAGTTATTTGGATTGGAATGATTGAAGAGGGAGACAAGAGAGAGGAGCTGCTGATTGAGCAAGTAGAGAGCTTGCAATTCGGACTCTCTCATGCGATCAGAGACGGAGTCAAGCTTGGGGAAGGAGAGATTGGAGGAGAAAAGAGTGCGAATGTCGGTGGAGAAATAAAGAATGAGGATGAAGAGGGGGAGGAATAGGATAACCAAAAGAAAATACTTCCTATGAAGGAGAAGTCGTTTAAAAGGGAAAGAAGAAGAAGAAGGCATAGCATCAATGTGGAAGGTGGATTGGGGTGGAGATGAGGATGTGGTATGCTTCCTTTCATTCTGTTCAATGAGAGTCTCACTATCGTCTTCCTCATCCCACGGTGATTCTCTGTCTCTGCTCATAATACTCAACCTAACACTCACAAGTGGAGGGAGCAGATCTCAACGCAGATGGCATGGAGTATAAGGAAGGAGGTGGTTAAGTAATTCATGGCGGTGGGTGAAGGAATAAGACCTCATAACGGGCGTTCTAATTTATTTGGGCCGGCCCATTCTCATACAAGCAGCTCGCTTGCATGTCAATGCAAAGGGTGTGCCATATCTTTAGATCAGTGTGTTTCAGAAAGAGTGTTGTTATCCAGATTCTGGGTTCATGCCTTTTTCAGATTTAGTTTCTTTCGTGTGAAGTCCATGAATGAGCAGCCTACATTCACTTCGCTCCCTCTCCATGATCACTTTGGTTCACTTCAACTATCTCGACTTGACTGATTTCAAATTACATTGTCAAAAATTGGAGTCCATTCCATTCAGATGAATGAACAAAATGAGCTAACACTCCCTATTCTCATTTAGCTATCAGCCTGCCTGCCTGTATTAACAACCAACTATGACTGCAATAATCTAATAGGTTACAACACACTACTCTGCAGATTTAAACTCATATACATACCCTCTCCATATTCGCAACTAGATTTCTTCTGCCATATCAACAAGTCTCCCGCGAACCCATTTCTTTGTACCCTTGTTTGATTTGGAACCCAAATTCTCCCTCTTCACCTCAAAGGTGGATTTATTCAGTAAAGCGTCTCCTTTCTTTTCAGATTTACCATTCACATATGTTTCCAACTCTTCTACTTCTTCTCCGGAAGTTGACTGCTCGATAGAGCTTTCCAAACTCAAGGATGGCATGACACCTCCTGTACGGACAAGACATTCCTTCCCATCACTCACTATGTCATGGAATTTTAAATTGCTGAAATTGAGGTCTTCATCCCTCAGTGATGCTAAGAGTTTGGTCCCATTCGTTCCTCTCATGACTCCACTCGTGTCACTTTCTTTGCACATGTTGCCTTCTTGTTCTACAAGGTTAAGAACAAGGAGACCGTCATTTTTATCCGAATTGATATGCTCTGCACCTATGGATTCAATTGATTGGATCGCTTCAGAAATAAGCTTCCTTGTCTCCAAAAGAGAAGCTTGCGCAATAGGACTCTTCAATGCAGCCACCTCAAGGGCTTTGGCAGCCTTCTGGGCTTCTGCTATTAATAACCTGCCAGAATGCCATAACAACATGAACATTCTCCACCAGGCCAAGATCACTTCTAAATTGAGAATTTAAATCACAAGGTGTCATAACTAAGTTTTTAGACAAAGAACAAAGTACAAGTACCTTGCTCTTTCAATGGCTTCTGTTTTCTTTGTTTCATCAACAGCTCTTTGTTTTCTGATGCTTTTTATCATCTCCAACTTTGAACTGGCCAAAGGATCCTTGTAAAGTAGAGTTTTGCATCTTCGCATTCGTTGACCTGCGCTTGATGCGTCATTGACCATGCAACTGTTTGCATCACTAGCTTTTTTCTTTGTGGGATCACGCCTGCTGGACTGTGTGCCAACACTTGGCTTTCGCCTTGGCTTTCTTTGAGCTCCAAGCGGTATACCATGATATTTGGCCAGGCCAGAACAAACACGTTCACGGTATTTCTAGCAACAGAACATTCAAAGAAAATCTTAAAAGAACAATCAAAGAAAATCTTAAAAGAGCACAGACAAATAAAGAAGCATAGAAATGATTTCTTTGCATAAAATGTTTTGAGTAATTTACGCACGAGCCATTGGAAAGCAAAAGCTCAAACGAAATGAGTCATTGATAATTGACAACTAGGATAATAATGTGCACAAGACAACGAACTAAATTTGTAAGTGCTTCAAACAAAGATAATGCTGGCAAATTTTGAGACACCAAAACCTTGATTTTTCAGTTTGCACTAACAACTCTGACAAATTTATGAAAACCTTGATTTCTTCAATTTGGGATAAAACATGATATTTCAGTTAAAATAATATCATCTTCATCAACTTTTTCCCCCACTTCCTCTTTCTACACATTTCATTGAACACTCGTTCCTCATTTGGATTTACTTCACTTCAATGTCAAACTCAATAGCTACTACACCAAAATGACACAATAAAACAATGAAGAGTAACTTACAGGATCAGCCCATTTAGCTGCAATGGCTTCCGCAATTTTCCTTCTTTGCTCAGGGGACTTTGGTGCTCTCTTGCTACCTTTTGGCCTAGGCATCATTTTCCTCTGTTCAATAGCTTGCATCCATTCAAGCTCAAGCTTCTCACTTATAATCTTGTATGAATCCCATTGCAGCTCTTCTTCACCAACATAGCCTTTTCTTGAAGCTTCTGCAATCAAATTCTGCCACTCATGGTAACAGGTTTCCAGCACCAGCAGCTTCTTACGGCGCTTTTGCCATCCCATTCTCACCCCAAGACCTATCTTCATTCTTGTCTCCTTGCTGTGTTGTAAATTGCAATCATAGAAAGTGAAAAAAAAATATTAAGAACTTATGCAGGTTGATTTGCAATCATAGAGAGGTAGAAAACTTTGAAAGACATTCCGAAAGATGAACTTGTGATTATTTGGAGAAAACAATGGTTAGACAAGAACAGAAATAAGATTTGGTACCCACCTCTGAGCATGTCCAAGGTTTGCTAACTTCATCTTAATCTGCAGGGGAAATCTTGATATGAGGACAAACACTATATACTTTCACGCAGCTAAAACTAATAAACAAACAAAGCGGATTTACCCATTTGCCAGCTATTTCTTTGTATAACATGTAACACATATGAAACATAACTATTATGTGTCCCATACATTAACTCAAGAAATCTGTAACATTAAATTACATTGACATACGGGAATCATTCAATCAGAAGTGTGCAGAAAAAGCATGAGAATATTGGGGAAAATAATTTTGTCTCATTAAGGTAGAAACTGAAGTGTACAGGAGAGTTTATATAGGCCATACAAGGCTGACGTGGACAACACTAAGAGTTACTGTCTAAAGCCCTTACTAAAAGAGCAACAAGACCACAAGTAACATATGCTATCTGAGAATGTTAGTTAACTGCTAACCTCTCCTAACTGGAAATACCAAAGGGGGGAACATGCATCCAGCAAAAACACCAATAAAACTAAAAGAGGTATCCCAAACAATATAATCGCAATCAGAATTTATTGTTTTAGCATTTTTGAAATTCTTTTTCAGGATCAGGACAATTCAGCCATCAGATATGCCAACCAAAATGATTTGATATCAAATTTGATAGTACGAGCAGTAACTAAATGATGCGTGTTTTTTCCGCTTATATTTTTTTAACACTTAAGTAAAAAGCAAGGCAAACTCGGGGTAAGGCTAAGTTCCTTTGTTGACCACTAACTGACACATCTTCGTACCTAGATTAACAAGTTTCTAGGAGACTGACAATTTTACATTAACAAATGGCATCATTTAGCTCATGTGTTTGGAATAGCATATGTCCTTGAGTAAGAATAAATATATAAAACAGGGAGTTATTTGCCATGTTCGAGAAATATGCAAAATTCTTCTTACATGACATCACCTTAGGATTCTGCATTGCAAGCTTTGTTCTCTCCCTGATACGCTGAAGGGTTTCTGCAGGCAGATTAACAATTTGCGTTGAGATTAATATGGATCAATAATGTAATTGGCTTAAAGAAAGAAACAAATGAGTGTAAATGAGATGCCACATACCGGGACTGTGCTTCCTACCCTTGTTCCAAGGGGTATTCCCTTTATTAGCTTTAGAAATGCGCATGCGCCTCAATTGTTCCCTCTCATCTATCTCAACAGAGTCAATATGAAGCATTGAGGCATTTGAAGTTGCATCGAGTAGGCCATCTTTGTGAAGCCCGCCTTCGTTTTGATCCACACATTTTGGTTCGAGGGTAGCAACTGCCTTTATCACAAGTCTACTTGTCTCATGTGCATGCAACTTCTTAGGAAATCGGCAACATTTGGACATAAACAACGGATTTGAAAAAAATTGAGATCTGAATGGGCTCAACTTGTTGTGCGAACAAGTCTGAGCAGTGGCAATGTCTGCGAGCGAGTATTAAAAAAAATGTCATATCATTGCAGCTAAAGCAAAACAAATATTATCTAAGCCACAACAGCCTCAAGGAAACATAATAATGGAGCAAGCAGCACAAGAAAAAAACATCAAATTCCATTGTAAAAGAAAAGCAAACAGGGATAGGATAAAAGAAAAAAGAAAAAAGAGTACCTAATAAAGGCATTGAAAATGAGAGATATCATCCAATGAAAACCATAAACCACTATCTGAATTGTACTGACGCACTTGGACATAATCAGGAAAAAGGAGTGTCGTTGAGCTGTGTCATCGCTGATACTGGACTCGCACCAAAACAAGACGATAGTGTTGTATAGAAAGAGAGAGGCCACAGAAACAGCGGAAGACGCTAAGATACTAGATAAAATAACATTTTAACTTAAAAATAAAATAGTAAACCATGTAGACGAGATGAATGGGCCCATTAATGGGCTTTGCCTTTTGTCAAAGATGGACCGTGTAAGAAGAAAAACTACCACTCGTCACCTGCCTACCTTCATCTTCTACAAACGCTGCTTTGGTCATTGATGAAGATTAAAGAGATGGTTGAGCTGGGATTGGGATAATAAAAAGGCTCCTACTTCTACTAACTCTGCTGATGAGTCCTTCCCCTTCTCTTTCTGAATATTGCAAATTATTTCGTCACCACCAATACTCTTCACCCCATATTCATTCAGATCTTTAGCCTCTACATTCTTAGTAAACCTACTTCTGCTCTACTCAGAAAAAATAAATCAAGTAAAGCAAGTATCAATGCATTCATTTTATTTTTATTTCAAGCCTTTTCTTTTTATGATGTTGAAAGCATTTTCAAGTCACTCACTTGTTAAGAAAACGAAGTTTGCACTTGGAAAATATATTTCATACAACTCAAGGTTGCAGGCAACATTCCAAAATCATATATAGCTCAATGACAATAAGAAAAAAAATATTCAAAGCAAAGGGTGACTTCAGTTTCCATCGCCATCTTTATTGTACAAACACATTTAAAAAAAAAAAAAGACGCTGGCTGTTCAATCTATGATTAGTACAATATCCCTCAAACCAACCTAGCTATGAGGAGACTCTGCCCTGGAATGATGTTGCCTTCTATGTCGCCAAGTAAAGAGGTCCAAAGCTTTTATCTTCACCACAAATGTTATGCTGCTCAAGAGACACATAAGGTATTTCACATTTTGAGGAGTTGAAAATAGCGGTGAGAGGTCCAGAAGTTGGTCGCCGCTGCATCTTATCAACTCCACTTCCACTACTCTTGTAAATAGGACCAGAAACGTGGCTGTTTCTTGCCTTGAGTGAACTCATTACAGCAGGTTTGTTTTTTTCTGTCAGCTTTGCACCATTTGAAAAGTGAGTTTATCCACGGCTGTTAGTGCTTATCTTCTCCTAGTCTCATTTTTTCGAATTGAGGATACCAATATTGTTTTTCCCAGGAACTGACCAAAGTCATAAATATCATGACGGGTAAAAGGCACTAGGATTATCCATCAATAGGATACCAAGTAGGAAGTATAGAAGATGATGAGAGTGGTACAGTTTAGAATTTACCTGTGTAAAATTCGAACGAGGATCAAACTGGTTGCCACAACAATCGCTTGTCCACACAATCTTGTTTTATTGGATGGACTTCTTCATCTTTTCCTGAGTAGCAATGGAGATGAAGGACTGACTTGATCTTGGAAAGGCAAGTAGAAATTCGGGACAGCAGGAAAATAATTCATTTAAATGTACTCATGAAGGCAGGGCAAAAGTGATTAAAGTTGGTAATGTTTTTTGGTTGCTATCATTTCTTCAGTGAAACACGCTTTGTTTTTTGGTCTTTAGTCATAGCATTTCTCTTGAAAGACGCGAGAGAGGACGCAGTTGGTAGCTACTACTATCATTCTATAATTATCGATGAATTGACATAGATGCAAATAAGTTATACCATGATAAATAGTAATCATCGTATCTTTTTATCATCATATGACATGAAGACGCGACTGTACCATGTTGTTTTGCGTTACAAATGGCTTTTTATTCGATTTCAGGATGAGAGAAAAAAACACAAAAATGATCGTATCTGGCTATCAGAAAGTACCATGAAGCTCTTGGGGAATTTGAGAGCAGTTTTGATATTTCTCTCTTAATGACATAGTGACCAGTTTAATTCAATCAAACCAAAGTGATAAAAATAAACATCATAAGTACATAAGCTCTGACCAACAGTAAACCATAGGTGATGAACGATACTCACAAGTGATCACACTGAACCCTCATCCATGCCATCAACTTCTGTACAAAATACATTTAACACAGGACAAACCTATAGAAAAGAGGGGCTTTCTTGACCTTAACCACCCACTGCTGCATGTATTTCCAATAACCTTTCTGCTTTCCGGTTTTCAATTCAAAATATTAAAGTTGAAGCAGAGGCAAGGCCATTACAACACCAAAAATGGAAACCAGCAATAGCATCAGCCAGGTTGGGAATGTTCGCTTCCTGTTTCTTTTAGCAATGTTCTGAATATTCATGTCTTCGTTTGCAGAATTACCAGGTTTTTCAGATGCGGATTTCAACTTATCTTCTTGTGGCACCTCTGGTGAAGCTTGTTCTGCCACTACCATCTGGGAATGTTGCTGCTGGTTATATTTTTCCACGTATTCAGGAAACAATTTCCTAAATGTTGAGCTGTGAAAATTAGGTAATTCAATTAAAGGATAGCAATTTCTAAATATGAAAGAGGGGAGGAGAAGTGATGAGAAACCAAAATACTTCAGAAAGACAAAAGAAATTTGTTTCTACATGCTAACGCCAAAAAATGGACAACGGGAGAAAACCAGCAAATTGGTGCAAGCTACTTACTTCTTGCAATTAAAAGCAAGAGAAACCTTTGCCAGACGTTGCTTCTCAGCAGCAGTCGTTGTCACACTTCCTGTAGTAGGACTATTGTCAATCTGCCAATTATTTAAAATTAGCGATGTACAAATGCATGAGACTGAATTGGTTTATCACCAAGTTTACTAAAGAATGGAGGAGTATTACATACCATGAAAGAGAGAAGTCCTGTAAGTATGCTGCATTGAATAAAAGAAAGTGTTAAAACAAGAACATGAATCCATATAGATGTTGCTGCTTCAACATATTAACAGATCAAGAAATGGCAATGCGTAAAATAGAAATAGAAGATGGCTGGAAAACACACTTTAAAGTTTAGATACTTACCTTGACACAGACCACATCGGGTTCCAAGTTTCTGGATGAACTGAAAAGCAACAGTTACAATAAATGAAGTCTTCAACGCAGAACAAAAAGGTAATATATGATAAGATTTAAGATAAAAAACTTACAATCACTCATAGACAAGCAGATTTTCTTTTGCGTCATAAACCTTCCATTGGGGGTGATCATACTGAGGAGAGAAAAAATGCCAGAATTAGAAATAACATACAATATTTATTACCAGTAACATCAAATTTAAAGCTCTACTTTGAAACCAGTGGAACAGTAACAGCTTTTAAAAAAGATGTGTAGCAGAAAAGAGCATTACGTTATTCCAGGAGGCTTAAATGGATACTCTGGAGGAAATTTGATCTTCCCATAGTAATATCCACCTAACAAAACATCCAGCAATTATACTCAAAACAACAGAAAAATGTTATTAGATCTGTCTGAACCCAAATAATCCTCATTACACCAGAATACATTCTGCACAAATAAAACAACAATCACAATATTTACAAACCTGCAAAGGGAGTTCCTTCACTTCCTTCCAAGACATAATCTGGAAGAATAAGCTGAATAAAATCAATGTGTTGAAAAAAAAATAGTAGAAATAATAATTTCTCATGATAGATAATACCAGGAGCACAATAAAACAAAAAAGTGTGAACAACTGATGTTAATGAAACATATCAACATATCCTATCAATTCAATAACTCATACAATATTCAACCAGAAAATTAAAAAAATGAAAAAATCGCTCCTTCATCCTGATATATAATGCATATCAAAACTTTAACAGCATTCACTTAAAAGCTAAGTCCATGGATAAATATCAAAAGTATCAAATCATTCATTTTACTTTGAAAAGAAATGTTAAATATTTAATTTGCAGCACAAAATCTGATTCGGAATAATGCCCAGCTTTAAAATATTGCACTGTAGCATGTGGTGACATGAATAATTAGACACGGAAGAAAACAGACATCTCCAAAAGTTTCTGTTTACTTCTTCAGTAACATGTATGTGAATGATAAATGGACATAAAGATCTTTGGGAGTTCAGTTCAGTTCAGTAAATAGTAAACTAACTATTTAGATACGGGAAAAGTAGAGAAGCTACAGGTTACATTTAACATTAGGTGATAATGCAACTCAATACCCAGAACCTTGATAACCGAATTCTCAACAAAAGCAACAATCACATCATCCTTGCAATACAATCAACTCTTCCGGTAGTTCAAACATTTGGCAACAAATCACTGATTTAGCACAGTTTATCTCTTCCAGTAAATAATGTCACAACAAAGCAATCATTCTTAATTTAGTACATTCAAAAGAGGAATGCAGTATATAAATAAAATCATTCAGCAACAACCATGTCAAGAATTCTACAACAAACAAATACATACAAAAACGAACTGTGAAGAAGGAAAAAGAAAGAAAAGGGAACAATAAGTTACGCCATTCCAGAATGTCAGATGGAGAAGGCCGAGCAACAACATGGGAAACTGGCTCCTACAAAGAGAATTAAAAATAAGGATAAGGAAGCAAAGAAATATGGAAGTAAAAAAAGTGAATTTAAACAAAAAAAAAAAAGAGACCTTGCAGAGAGCTCTGTATTCCTTTTGGAGTCGCTTAACGCATGCTTTTTCTGCCATCTCGCGATTTCGAAGGTCACTGCTCCAAACCTCTGCGCTTCTCTGATTATTCACTACCAGAATCAAACA
The DNA here is from genome assembly GCA_948193385.1 of Breynia disticha f. nivosa. NCBI lineage: Eukaryota > Viridiplantae > Streptophyta > Magnoliopsida > Malpighiales > Phyllanthaceae > Breynia > Breynia disticha. Next base: position 1,922 of record CANYCX010905587.1, on the reverse strand, counting down.
CCAATTCAAATCAACCACACAAATCATCAGCTAAGAATAAATACGAATCGATTAAATAGATCGGGATCTGGAAATCCGAATCCAATAAGCGTAGAAAATGGAAAAATAAGAAGGTAGAGAGAGTTGAATTACCGAATTGGGAAAATAAAATCAAGATAGCCAGCGTCGTATGGTACCAATCCTATTGTCGTCCCACTTTTACCTGTCTTCACTCAACAACCAACCAATAGCTTTATTGTTTTTTTTTTGACAATATCTTTACTACTATTATTTTTCTTATGTAAGTTACGCTGCGTGCAACGTTTAGATTAATCGGATCTCACGCTGATTACACACTAATATTTGAGTTGGGCTATTGTGGGTTTCAAAATGTTACAGGCCATGAACTACTATCTAAAAGCGATTATTTTCCTATTACAGGTTCCAAAAAAAACTGTCTTTAATAGAATTTGTATGGGAAAAGGCAACTTAAAATTACAGTTTTTTTTTTAAAACCGAAAAATTACGTGAATGAATAATTTTGTGTTTGAAATGATAGGAATGCCAGAGTATTTTGTTCATTTCTGTTTATGTCAGTTCAAGTTTTGGAAATATAAAAATGTTCGATTTTGAGTTTATAATTATAAAAATATCATGGTATGTTTATACTAATGTTTAGTGTTCATCATTGTTCATTATTGTTTATATATCGAGAGAACAAAAAATAACATTTTTGCCTTTTAAAACATGAAATCTGGCATTCATATAATTGTGAACTAGAATCTGGCATAAATAAAAATGAACAAATCTACACTGACATTCTTATCATTTCAAATTCAAAACATAATAATTTACATAATTATCTGTTTTAAAACATACCATTTAAACAAATTTCTTCAAATACTATAATCTCTAAACTTATTCACAGTGTACCAATATATATAATATTGTCACCAAGCATCATTCTTCTCTTTTTCAAAAATCAAACCAAACACTCAAAATCCCACTGTTGTCTTTGTTCTCCTACAAATAATCCTCTCTTCATCATCTGTTTGTTTGTATACAGCATCAATCCTTTCATTATCATCATCGCTTTTGCTAGTCATTCCTTCTGTAAAAGTAAAACAATAAAATAGAAACCTTGTTTGATTTATGCTAAATTATACAAAATATTGAAAGATTTCCATAGCACCGTTTCTTCAACATGCTTTTCGGATATGACAATACAAAAAATAGAAATTACATCAGAAATTTAAGCTAATCCAATTCATTGAAGAGGTGATTTTGGAGTCTAAGATTTGGTCACTGATTGCGAAAATCTATGAACACTACAATAAAAATTCGCTAGGCAAGTATACCTTTCGAACAGTAATCTAGCTACAGAGTATCGAGTGTCGATCCCACGAAGACAGTCAAGTACTACAACTATCAATCTAAATTATTATTTAATCGGAATAAGTTCGTCTCTTGAAATTAACTAATTATTAAAACTCACCCTAAACCAAGCAATTGACAATAAGAAAACAAAGGCAAAGAAACAAAAATGGAGGAATTCAATGAGAGAAAAACAGATACCTAGACTCGACTCCTCCTATGCTCTCATACTTTTACAACCTGATTAATTTGGGAATTAATGAATATGGAACCGCGGGAATGTCAATTCTTTGTTAAAATATTTCTCGATCAGATTAACAACTAAGACTAAGTTGATTAGTCAAAATCTCTTTTAGACTAAAACCCCTAATCCAGCATTAAGTTTCATACATTCCTCTATTAGTATTACGCTAATACAGAGAAGTTTTGTGATCCTATCTCTAGAATTGCAGGCAACTTCTTTCAATTATGGGTGACCTAATTTGCACAACGATTTCTCAACCTATTCATGCAAAAATCATGTAAAGCAATTAACACCACAATTGAATACCAATAAAATTCATTAAAAC
>CANYCX010905392.1:0-12070 GCA_948193385.1 Breynia disticha f. nivosa | reverse complement strand
AATTTATTACAATTTAAATATATTTTAATTTTTTTAAAAATAATTTATCACAATACCTTAAGTAATTTATTTTATAATTTATTAAATAAAAAATTCAAAAAAAAAAGAGTGAACAGTAATGCAGATGGTTTGAAGATGTCTGTAAATTTGCAGCCAAAAACCTTCTCCATCAAATTGCAGTTAATTTATGCGGTTCCATTGGAGTTTAATTACTGTATTTTCTCTTCAAATTGCAGCTTCATTGGAGATGCCCTTAGTAAGGTTATACATCATCAGTCTATCCCAAACGATAAGGGTGCACATGGTTCGGTTCGGGTCGATTTTTTCATCAAACCGCCAGCCGAACCGATGAGTTCAGTTTTTCTTTTGTGAAATCTATAGTTGAACCGTCTTTTGAGTAAACAGTTCGGTTCGGTTAACCACCAAATCGGTTCGGTTTGGTTCGGTTTAATCGGTTTTGTTATAAATTCACTAATATAATTTACTTAAATTTTTCATTTATTAAATCTAACATACCATACTTGTTACAAAACGATATATATGTATTGTATCTAATTAGTTTTGTTTGGGCTTAATAAACAACTAAAAAAACAAATAAATAAATAAATAAATAAATAAATAAATATATACACATATATATACACACATATATATACATATATATACACATATATATATATACACACACATATATATACATATATATACATATTTCGGTTCAGTTCGGATCGGTTTGATTTTTCAATTTGCCAAACCGTAGCCGAACCGTTTAAATCGGTTTTTTAAATTTCATATCTATATCCATCCATTTAACATCGGTTTTAATATCGGTTCGGTTAAAATTGGTTCAGTTTTTTTGGTTCGGGTCGGCTTTTGTTCACCCCTACCAAATGGAACCAAAGAAGTGCTCTCCTCCAATCGCGAATGTCAATACCCATGAACAAAGCAGTTGTAAAAGTGAAAAGATAAAATACATAATCCTTGAGCCCGACCGAGTTCAACCAACCCGAAGCAAAACCAAATCCAACCAACCTGATTGAAATATAGTCAGTTTTGAATTCCTATTCTTTTAATCTGACATGGTCGGATTGATTTGAAAAAATATTTCAATCCAGTCAACTCCTCCTAGAGGGCGTTTTGCTACAGCAAAAATCCTGGCAAATCCAGGCAGTCTCAGGTAAAAATAGGTCAACTCATTTGCTTTCGAATCAATATCCTTTCGTAGTCTTATCATTGGATATCGCGGTTTGAAGTAATTAACAAATTGTATGGCATTAAAATGTCAAAAGTAGGAGACTTTAGGAGTCAAAAGCTCATTGCTGTCATGTTAAGCTACAAAAAGTTGCATGATTTAGTGTGTTGCTGATTAATAAAATCCTTATGAATCTTGCAGAATATAACCCTTCAGATCCAACCGAGAATGTGATGCACTGCTGGGAACTGATCACGGTGGTAATGTAGAATTTGAAGACTTCAAAACTCGGAAGGAGCCAATCTTCACAATTGTTGATCTAAAGTGATCAATAATCAAGATTCTCCAACAACAATTGTCACTTTTAATTATTTATCCATAAATATGACATAAATTCATTTGTTCTTGTTTCACCCACTCTCTCTGACACATATATCTCTCAAATATTCAAGAACACACATGAATTACACTTCTAATGAGTCTTCTTCAACTAACACTTTTTTGTCCGACAAAGTTCTGCACGTCATTCCATTGGAGGAAGGTTCTTGGATTTTTTTTATAATTCTCTTTTATATCAATGACTACAACAAACAAGATGTAATCGTTGAAACGCTCGACCATGTCGTGTATTTTATGGTCATCAATGCATAAATCATGATCAAATCTCGGGTCACATTGACGTGTAAAAGCATTATCAAGATTTATGGTGAAAAATGTTTGAGAAGGTTGTCGTGATAAGATGTTGAACAACTTCATTTGATACATTTACTATATATGGCACTGTTGGAATTTTTTTATTCTTAAAGTTAATCACAATGCAGCAATTTTAAATTTTTGCTAACCATGTAACAAAATTGATAGATCATATTATTGAAAAATTAGGTTAAGAAAAATGTAACATCTTATTTTTACCTCAAATTATGTGTAAACTAAATTATTGTATTATTTAACCTATTCAAAATACTTATGCAAGGTAATTGGCTTAGTTGGGCGAGAGAATAAGTGAGGGAGATAGTTTTGAACAAATAAATTTAATTCTACACCTAATAATCCGATCACCCAATTTCATGTCTGATTTATTAAGGGGTTTGTATTAACATTTGGAATATTTAGAATATGATGAAAAATATCTATTTTAAGATTTTTAATTTTTTAAGATGTTTGTTAAAATATAATATTTTCACATGAAAAAAGGTTACGTGATTGTATATTTTACTTTATCATGACACTAAACCAAAATATACATCACATGCTCACTATATAAAGATATAATTGAAATGATTAATTATATTACATGAATTTTTCACTTTTTTTACTCTCTCTCTCACCATCTCCACAAGATTAACAAATAGTTAAAAAATATTTTTACAATGCATTCTAATTTTATTTAAATTTTTTCTATCTTGATCCAACATTATTCTATCCCTAATTCGTATCTTAAAAATATTAACTAATAAACACCAACTAAGTCTGATAATTGTAAAGACCAAGAAGTACGTATTTATACATTCATACTTTACTTTAAATTTTTGAATCCATATTTAAAAATTTAATTTCTTAATTTCGATTCAGTAATTTTGTCTAATCGAACTCGACTTCAAGTCTAGTCAGATCGAATCCAGTTTCCTAAGGTTTTTTTAAAGTTTTACTCAAATATATAATAGTCAGTGTCTAATATTACAACACTTAGCTAGCCAAGCTATCGACACATGGATTAATTATTTAAATAATATTCTTATTAGTTTCAAATAATATATCTATTAGTTTTTATGTTATTTGGTAGGATTACAACCACAAATAGATATTTTATTATTAGCAAATTAAATGCATCAATACAATTAGTTTTTAGTTTATTTTTTGTTAATTTCAGAGTACACCAAATTAAAATTATGATTAATATGATGACATCTAATTAGATAAATATTAGTACAAATTATGAAATTGTTTAAAATTCAAAAGTCCTGTTAGAGAACTTAAAATAAATAAATAAATGATTTTTTATTTGAAATATGTATATATTTTTTTACATTTTCAATATTTTATTAAAATTATTAATTTTAAAAATACACTATAATTTAAATTAATAAATTAATATAATTGAAAATATACAAAATATCGCTACATCGTGTTGGTCAACTGCAAGTATATATTCTAAATTGGAAGTGCACATAATTGTAACATTTAACAATATACAATATCGACACGTGACATTTACAAGACTGTATTCATGCAATAATTTTGAATTCACTTAGAATTATCATCTTTTATATACAAATTTTGAATTCAGAAGACTTAAAATAAAGCTTTGATTTTTAAAAATAGATCGAGTTATCACTCATGTGTAAACTAAATTTTAAGATAAAAAGATAGTATATCGATTTTTATTTGTCCAAAATTTTTTAATATAAATAATTTATTAAAAGAATTTATAATTTATATTAATAAAATTAATATAATCGTAACATACGATGTCTCAACGCATCATGCGGATTCAACTGCTAGCTTTAATTAATTTCGAATGTAATTTTCAATATGATTACGTTTGGTTTCCTTTAATTGGGCTGAACTTATTTTATCTCAATTATTACAACAACCTTTGACAAGGTTGACATCCCAAAAAAAAACCATTGTTTTCATACCGAAACCACTGTTCTTTAACCTCTTCGAATATAACTATATAAGCTGATCAGTTGATACACAAGTCATTGGCTTCACCGATAGGGCTATAAACGAGTCGAATTTTAGAATGTTTAAGTTCGGTTCATTTAAAATTTTATGAGTACAAGCTCGAGTTAAGCTTTCTCACCAATCTCAAAATTTTGTGTAAGCTGATCAATTCATTTAAAGCTCACGAGCTTGTTCACAAGTTTTCATTAGCTTGACAAAACAAAAATTAAAATACAATTTTGTCTAACGACGAGAGAGATATTGGATGGCGTGAGAATAGCAGTGGCGAATTTGAAGGTCTACAAAGTAGTGATCGAGTAACTAGAGGTAGGGAGCAATCTGATGTTGACTGAAAAAACTAGGGTTTGGTAATTGATGACTATTTGATTGTATCACGTGATTAAAAAAATAGAATTTAGGATAAAGTAAGATAAATTAGTTTCAAAACGATGTTGTTTTGTGTAAAATTATGTAGTTTTACACTGGTATATTATAATTTAAATAATATAATTAGTAATAACATAAAAATCAATTTTCAAGTTTAACATATTTGACACTGGAATTTATTATTCAAATAAAAATTTGTTATTGCTATATGTACTTAAAACAAATTGATACGATTTTCATGACTTCATATTATATACATATTTATAGTTATTTAATTTACCTTGTATACACTTTGTATACCTAAATTTGATAAAAATGTACATATTTGTACAATTTCCGAGCTTCTTCACGAGCCTAATATGAGTTTCTTAAACGATTATGTTCACGAGCTTACGAGATGAATATATATTTAAGTGTTCATACTCGACTTGTTTATTTAAACGACTCTGAAATTTTGTTCAAGGCCGGCTCGTTTATTAATAGACCAATTCATGAACAAGCTCTAAACGAGAGGAACGTCGAATTATTTGCTAACGACTCAACTTATTTACAACCCTATTCACCAATTAGTGCAACAGAACATATATAGATATAGATGTTTTGTACATCAATGACTAAGTTAAAATAAAATATAAATATTGATGTTTCAAATAATATTGTTAGTTTATTGCAAGTGAGATTATAATTTTTCGTTAAATATTATGTATTTAAAAATTTAGTGAGTTGATGGATACATAATATACTATCCATGCCATCATCTAACTAACGAAAAAAAGTAACAATATTAATTATTTTAGTTAAGTACTAGAATTTTAAATGTTGAAGGGTTGAGTGGGGTAAGTGAATAATATACCTAAATTCAAGAGATATTTTTATGAGTTCGGCCATTATTTCTTTTTTAGTATAATATATAAATATAATTGTGATAATGCACCGAACCTCACATAAACACTGATTGATTCTCAACTACAAGAATTAAGCACAAATGTTAACATAGATAAATTTAGACTTTGTTTGTTTATAGGATGTTATTTTCTTGTTAACTTTCGGGAAGCTTGGGATGAGATGAAAAATACTTATTCTAGAATTTTTAATTTTTTCAGACTGTTTGTTAAAATCTTTACCGGAATGTATATCTTACAAAAGCAAGATATGACTATCTTAGCATAAAGCCAAGATAAGTTTTCCATACTAATTTTCTATTCCAACAAAATGCTTTATCTTTTGTTTTTCTTAGTTTTCCATCCCAACAAGATTAACAAACAACCAAAAAATATTTTTAGAATGAATTACAATTTTATCTTAAACATTCCCTATCTTGATGTACAATTATTCCATCCCTATCTTATCAGTATTATTTTAACAAACACTACCTTAAGTGATATCAATAGAAAATAAAAAAAATTCAAAAGAGAAAGAAAAAGAAAAATAAAAAAAATTTGAATATATTTTTAAAAAAAATATTTTTTAATATAAAATATAGAATTATATTTTCTATTCCCACTTACTCTTGTGAAATCCAACAAATTAAAATATTTGATATAAAAGATATTTTGAACTCATTTTTCTATTGAGTGTCAAATGTTAGTGTAAGCAATAGCGGTGTAAATAAAAGGTAAGAACACAATTTACTTGTTCTCAACACAGCAGAAAATCTATTTACACTGAGAGCCACTCCAACGGATTATTCAGATTGTCTTTTTTGCGAGTAAACGAACTTATACTGAGTATGGACCTTATCCGCAATCTTCCGAATTGATTTAGTGTCTAATCAACCAAGTGCTCTCTAGAGAATGCATTTTGTGTTCGACAGAATGTGCCAAAGATGTAAGGGTTGGAGGTTTTTGTCCTCTACCAAAAACACTATATTTTCCCCTTTTTTATGGCTCATTTCACGATAGAAATGTGTAGTGAGTGGTTCCAAGAGTTAGTTTAATTGGTTTTATAAATAGACAAGTGAAATGTTTATTTCGCCCTTCATAACTCATTATGAGCGGGCTCAACAATCTCTCACTCGCACATAATGAGACACCATCTCACTATGCATAACAACATCACTTCACATTAAATATACACCGACCTCGCGCGACCAGTCAACGATTAAGGCTTGCTCTTCGCAGCACCTCACTCTTGCTTCACCTCTGACTTAACGTGACTTCCCTCTAGTTTAATTTCATAATCACTAGTTTTCGTCTCGCTTTGATCTCACGAAAACATTCATATACACTATTACTTTTTCCTAAGAAAAAGTAATGAACTCACGCATAATATGATTTAATGAGTGATATGTAACAAAAAAAACTTGCTCATTTTAAATAACTTTCCACCATATGTTTAATGTTTAATTGATAAGTCCTTATCTCCTCGTTCATTGCTAACATAGCCTTTGTTTAGGGTTCTTTTCAAATTAAACAATTGAACACATGCTTCCTGTTATTTAAAAGAGTATTAAGGGTGAATTAGAGTTGTTAACTCTATGTGGGTCTCACATTAGGAAAGTTGAGATCAATTTATTCTCTTTCCTCCCTTGGTTGACTTATACACATATTACATAAATATGTCATAGTGTTCAATCCACTTAGGACAAATGTTTAATTTAATACTATGCAAAAGCATCAGTCACCTAACGCGTCAACGCATTATTACATTTGTCCTCTTTTAAGCCATATACCGGACAGCTTTCTGTTAACACGGAATAATAGATGCTCTCACTTTATCCATCTTACATTCACTTTATCCATCTTACATTCTTACATATAAAAACACAATTCATATTAAAAATTCTATCCATGTGAGTAGATAAATCCTGCCAACATACTGAACTATACTTAACAGTTCTTATATAATGTTATATGTCCATAGACATATGTCATGTTAACACTCAAGAAAAAAATTTCTTTTGACGCGAGATTTTAACTAACAAGCAAACGGTTCTACTTATAAAATCTCTCGTGGTCTTATAAATGAACTCTAAGTTCATAATTCCTTGTGCTAATAAGTCCCCACGATTTAAAAACGATACTTGAATTCTATTAGTTTCCTTAATCTATCGATTTTTACCATCTTCTTAGATTGTCATACACTCTTGAGGTAGTTGGATCTAAGATAGTACATGAACCAATCTTTCCAAGCTCCTCTTCCTATGACAGTTCTAACTATCCTTACATGGAAATTATTTCTTACTTCTCGCCTCTTTAGTTTAAGTAAGAATAGAGAAATTTTATTTCCATCGTAGATCCTACTAACATTAAAATGCATGCATTTTAATGTTTCACAAGCATCTCTCATTCTACTTCTTCTAACCCTTCTCATGGATTAGAATTATCTACCTTTAGCTAACGCTTTTAGCAAAATAGAACTCATTTCTTGTACAAAACAAGCTCCATAACTCGTACTACAAGTCACTCCTGTACTTAACAAGATTCTAACTCGTTTAACAAGTTATACTCTTGTACTTAACAAAATGTACTATATATATATATATATAGACTAACATGGAGTAAGTTAATTAACTACCTTCTCTATGTTATCGTTAATAGATACAAATTTATTATTAAGACACTATTTCTCAAAAATAAATCTTTCTTGAAATCTCATTTTCAAGATCAATTTGTATGTCATTCAAAACACACTAGATTAGTCAAATCTAGACATATGTGTATCACTTATTCACAAATTAGAACTACTTAATTCATCTCAATTTATACATTGTACAATCATAACTAATATGAAAACACCAATCTCTCTCTAACTCACAAAGTTTAAACATTCTAATGTTTTATAACTTTGTACTATAAGACACATAATGTTCTAACACATATATCTCATAATTTAAATCTCCATATGAGATTTATGAGTCTTAAGATTAGCCTAGTCCTCTTGGCTAAATCTCTTTGAGATAAATCAAAATATTTCACCTAATGAAATGCCTTGAATCTATGTTTAAAATCACTTTAGTCTATTAACTCTTTCAATTCTTAAGAACTCTAATTCTTAAGCTTATTCCTTTACCATATCCTTAACTTAAGAAATTTCTCAAATTTCTTTTCCAAAGATTTTCTCTATAAATAACCTATATATTTATCAAGTCTAGGTTAGTATTCCATGTGGAATACTCTCCCACTTGGACAAACACTACCAAGGAATAGATAATATTATTTGGATATTTATGTGCATTAGCTATCTACTAACTAATTTTACTAAGCTTGTAAATCATATAAGCTTTTAAGCTTTTTAATACAAAATTTCATGGGGTAATAAAAATTAAAATAATTAAATATTATTATGAACATAGAACTAAAATTCTCAATACTCAACAAATGATATTGATAAGATTTAACACAATCAATCTCAACATTAGTTAATTTTAGTCTTATTCCATTTTATTTAACAGTTATACTGCACAAGTATAAAACTAATGATCATTTAGAAGACACATGTTATAAATTCAAAATAAATAAAATGAATCACAAAACTAATTAAACTAAATATATATGTTTAACAAAATAAACATATATCTTATCTCAACAATATCCCTAAACTAATCGTCAAGAACATAAATAATACCGCATGAAATTTTGTCCATGGTGACTACCCTTTTCTAACAAAATATCATCATCAACAACAAAACAAAACGGATTGTGAGGATTCATATCCTAGATATGAAAATAAGATCCTTATCTCATCTATTCACAATTGAGTATTCTTTAACCCAATTCTCACTGTAGAGTTTTTTTAAGTCAAAGATCATTATCATCCTCCAATCTCATCTTGATCTTACTCTAAGTCAATCACATTAACTCCTACATGTGAAAGTGACAACATTGAATCAAATCTAACAAATAGATCATTAGGGATATCCTCAATCCCGTCCAAAACAATGTCCAAGTAAGGATGACGAATGGTTTTACAACTACTAAGTTGCATTAAGCGAGCAATGCAAGCATTGTAAGCTAACTTTGCTTCAGTGTTAGCCAAGTTTTCTATAAACAACTTACACTATTGAACATAAGTTAATATAGGATTTAAGCCTTTAATTCTATAAATGTGGTCATTGAATTCTGCTCCATCACCAAAAGAGAAACCCTTAAAATGTCTTTCATTAAAGGCTTTCTAAAAAAAATAAGCATTTTCCTTTATCATGTCCAACACCGAAACTACATTTCCAAACAATTTTCTGTATACCTCGATGTAACTCTTTAAATCGATTAAATACGCCCATAATATCCTCCTCATCAACAGGAGAATAACGTTTGAAAACTAATTTCTCTTCAAGTTTTCACACCTCTCTTATCTCATCTTGAGATTAGATCATTTTCGCACTCTTTACAAAAGGAGACATTTCTATAACACATATAAAAACAACGAAACTTGCTAGAAATAGATAATAAAATTCAATAAATAAACACACAATAAATTTACTAAAATTATCTTGACCATTTATAATATTTTTACTCAAATAATTTTTAATAACACAATTAAAAATTACGCTCGAAGTCAACTTCGAAAGTAAAAGTATTTTAGAAAATTCCCAAAAATATCATAAAATTAAGAAAATTCAGAAACGCATTATGGTAAAATTTAGTGACCAGAACAACATCCACGCGCCCTCACGTGCCACCCAAGCTTTGCCACGCTCAGTCATGCGTCGCATCTGCACATACGTGCAGCTTGCTAGTCTTCTCTACTACCGCCACTAGGCACAATCCTACACCACCACGTGTTTAGACGATGAATGTATGCTAAAGTGGCAACCATTGCCTCATGTCAGCACCTGATTGGTAGACGCCATCATCTTTGATGATGTGTCAGGTGACGTGTATGCCACGAGGCAGACACGTGTCATCCATTGGTTGGTTGTTTATGCTGACACATCGCCACATTGTATGCCATGTGTACTGACCGGTTGGGTTAAAAATTCACCCGCTGTCACGTGTCGCTCCATGAGTGGTCAAACTCCCCACTTTAACTACTTGATCGGTTTTGAAAACCAGACGTGTCCACTTGGCATCCTCTCATTGGTTCTTCTCTCCAGTTTGATCGGTCAACTGAGATGCCTTCACCATTAAGAACATGCCATGTGTCCCACTTTAGAAAATTGTTCATCGTCATTTGAATAGAATGAATTCTAAATAGTGAGATCTTCGCGTCGTCTGTTCAACGCTTCCCGTGATTCGAATGACACAAAATTCGATATTCCAACTCAGTTTTTTGTGATGATTTCAATGGTATTATTCGTTTTCAAAGTTTCCAACAAAAATTCTGTTGACTTTGTCAGTTTGAGACATTTCGGTATTATTTTCAACTAAATTTTAATCAACGAAATGACTAAAATCACTATTAAACATATTAATATCAATATCAGACAATTTCTAGAACAGAATCTTAATTTTTAGACAATTCTAAAAAAAATTCTCACTGGACTTTGATACCAATGAAAGCAAGCGGTGTAAATAAAATGATACAACTTATACACTACCAACCACCCTCTCACCACTTATCTTTGTGGTCATTTTTACGATAAAAAATGTAGTAGTTGGGTAGTTAACTTTTCAACTTTAAATAGACACACATATTTCTATTTTACCCTCTTTAAAATAGATATACACAAAAGTCTATTATGTCCCTCATGACTCATCATGAGTGGTTCCAACAATTAGCATTTTTTTTATTTAGTTAGTTCTTTTATGAAATACAAATTATTTAAAGAGTGGTCAAATATTTAACAACATATCCTATATAAAATTAAAATAAAAATTTTATTAAATTTATTATTTTTTAAGTTTCTTAATTTTTTTAATTTAGAACATTCACACAAACTAAAAAAAGTTAATAAATAAGGTGTAAAATAATTTATTTCATTTTTAAATAAAATATGTGTTAAAAAAGAATGAAGTATGAGAATTAGTTGAGACTAACTGAGAGTATTTGAGGCAAAATATTAATAAAAATTAGATTAATAATTTTAAAAAAATAAAAATTTAATATTAAATTTATAAACTTGAAAAAACCGGTGAGTAATATTGAAGGTTATTGAAAATGTGAATAAGATGATATGAAGAATTTTAGGAAGAATATTTTTTTTCGAGAGTTATTTTAAAGTTGTAACTTTAATTAATAGTAACTATAAATAACTCAAACTGTGACGCCAAAATTCGTAAAGTTCATTTTCTAATAAATACGGTTTTTCGCACCATTTTTTTTAAAACGTAAAGAATATAATATAAATCAGAGAAATCATGCACCAATATTTTTTGTAAATGCGAAAGCTGGGAAAACATTTAAAATGGTATGTAAATAAAAACTATTTATAATTTAAACAATGCGGAAGCAAGAAAATGGATTACATGCCTCTACACAATTTTCATAAGAGATATAGTATACATGCATGTAAATCCATACAACCGAAATCCTACGAGCTCGACCTTCAGTATTGCACCGCTAGCCTCACCGATTACGTCGTCTCGTCTCTGATATGTGTTGATCTGCACATAATCTAGCAATGACAGGTAAGTATATTTTATATACTCAGTAAGGCATCCCTTAGCGTCTCTACATGCCGGGATGCAGGGGAGACTTCGGCCATTCCGGCCTTATTCCCCCTCAAATAAAAAAATGGCACCCTAAAGCCATTCCACAACAACGTTCAAGTGCACAATTCAATTCAATTGTTAATTCATCCAATTTAGATGCTTAGCCGCTAAGAAACATCATCTTCAGTCATTTGAATACATTAGCCAAGTATTAGAACATGATTCGTATTAATATGAGGCTTTAGATCAACTAAATTTTTCATATTTTCACTGTTTTCCAGGAGGCACGATC
>CANYCX010904489.1:0-53883 GCA_948193385.1 Breynia disticha f. nivosa | reverse complement strand
ATATATATATATATATATATATATATACCCATAAACATCATCATCTATCATTCATCTCAAGTTAACTTTTATATGGCATCTGGGGAGAGAGAATACATCGAGTAGCACCTGAACCACCTGTACAATATTTCAAAATCTATATGCAATGTTAAAATCTATCCAATTCTCTACCTGTACCTGAAATCAACATATACTGAGCTCTGTCCCACTTGTCTAACCTGTCGTCCTATATAATCATTTAGACAATTTTCTATTACAATCAATTTCACAACATATTAAAATGCATGATCCTAATCTATTCCTAACAATTTATGATATCTACTTTTGGATCGATACCCTGCTTATTCCTAAATCATTTTCGTGTTTTTACGAGTGAATTCCACCAAAATCTCCTTTTCTCTCTCTACACTCTCAACTCCTCTCTAAATCAACCAAATGAGTTTTCTATTGTGTTTTGGCTTAAATACATTTCAGATGTAAAACACGACCGTGTTGATATTGACACGACCTGTGGAGGATATGGACATGCCACCTCATGCTTCAGTTTCCAATATTACAGAATGTTTAACAGCTCAACATGACCCACTTAATTTTCAGCATGTCTTGTGTTTGTCAACACGCCCTCCGTATTGTTTGACAGTCCCATCGTGTTGATGTTCATTTTTTTTAGAAAACATGATCAGCAAGTGCCCTTAATTGGTACAGTCGTGTTCATACCGTTTCCAGTTAACACGCACTCGTGCTAAAATCTGCAACTTAGCACTTTCTGGACAACACCTCATCTATTCTCAATCGTTCTATCTTATTTTAATTCTAACATCTCTGAATGTTTAATTCATTACGTGGGTTTAGATTTGGAATGTTACAATTCTTCCCCCTTAGGAAATTTCGTCCTCAAAATTCATTAATGCATATATTAATTGTTATTCTATCTCTTTAAATCTATCGTATTCCAATGTTAATTCCTTTCTATACGTATCAAATAAAATGCTGTACGGTTACATAATTTAACTCTTATTAGTGAATAGCTTAGGATAGTCTCATCTCATCACATCCTTTGGTTCTTAACTGTTTGACTTTATGATCCATAACTTGCACTGGTTCCTCGTATAACTTAGATTTTATGTTATCTATACTCCGATTCTAGTATGAAATAGGTAGGATGTCATCTATATCTTCAGAGCATACTCAAATGAAATCATCATGTATCTATGCTAGCTCTGCTGGTAAAGCAAGTCTGTAGGCTAGTGGACCAATCTGCTCTACAACTTCATAAGGTCCAACATATATGGACATAACATTCCATTATTTTCAAATCGAATTATTCCTTTCCAAGGAAAAAGTTTAAAAAATACTATATCTCTGATTTCGTACTCCATTTCTCTTCTATACTGATCGTAATAACTCTTCTGTCTATCCTAAGGTGGTTACAACTTGCTTTTGTCCAGCTCTACTTTTTGTACCATTGCATGTAAAATTTTGGGTCCTTCAATTATTTATTCCCCTCTCTGCCCAGTATATCAGGCTTCTATATTTTTGTCCATATAGAGCTTCGTATGGTGTCATACCAATGCTAATGTGATATTGATTATTGTTAGAAGATTCCATCAATGGTATTTATCGATCCCAAGAACATGAAACTCTAGAACAAAATATCTCAACATCTTCTCTAGTGTCTGTATAGTTCTCCGACTGCTAATCAATCTGTTCAATTATCGAGCATTTTCTTCATCTTGCTTTTGTGTTGCTTGTATCTTTCTTAATAATATTGGTCGAAACATTGATCTTGCTATTAAAACTCCTGATTCTGTTAATTCTGACTTCATATTCAAGCTTTTCAAAGCTATTAAATCAATCATTCGTGTTAACTTCATGCTAGATATAGAAACACCTGACTTTCTATTGAGTGCATCTGCAACCACATTTGCTTTTCCAGGATTATATTCAATTGTGCAATCATAGTCTTTCAACAACTCTAACCTTCTTTTTTGCCTCATATTCAATTCTTTCTGGGTCATCAAATATTTCAAACTTTTATGATCAATAGAAATCTAAAAGGTCTCTCCATGACGATAATGTCTCTATATCTTACGAGCAAATACTACTGCTGCAAGCTCCAAATCATGTATTGGATAATTCATTTTATCTGGTCTAAGTTATTTCCTTTTTTCATTAAAACACATCCAAGTCCCTGATTAGATGCATCACTATAAATAACAAATCCTCCTGTACTAGAAGAAATTATAATGATTGGACCTGTGGTTAACCTATATTTCAATTAATCAAAACTTAGTTGACATTGTTCATTCCACAGAATAGATACATTCTTCCTCAGTAGTCGTGTAAATGGAGCAGCTATAATCGAGAATCCCTCTATAAATCTATGATAGTAGCCTGCCACACATAGGAAACTACCTACCTCAGTAATAGTATTAGGATGTTTCCAATTTAATACTACCTTAATCTTCTTTAGATCTACTGATATTCCTTGAACATATATCACGTGTCCTATGAAGACTACGTGATCTAGCCAAAACTCACATTTGCTTAGTTTGGCATGCAACTGTATTTCTCGTAATATTTACAATACTATTTGCTAAAGTTCATTCTGTTTTTTTTGTATTCCTCGAGTATATCAACATTAGTTAAACCAAATGGCATAATTAAAAACTCGTAATGACTATACTGGGTTTGAAAAGTAGTCTTTGGAATATATTCCTATGCTATATTTAAATGATGATACTCGGGTCCTAGGTCAATCTTCAAAAACACCGTAACACCTTGCAATTCATCAAGTAGACCATTTATCTGAGGTAATGGATATTTGTTCTTCCCTGTTACTTGATTTAGTTTTCTATAATCTATACATAACCGTTGTGTTCCATTTTTCTTTTTAACAAATAAGACAAGTGCTCCCCATGGTGAAACACTTAGTTGAATAAATCCCTTATCAAGTAACTCCTGTAACTGTTTCTTTAATTTTTGTACTTTAGATAGTGCCATTCTGTACGGTTGTATGGTATTAGGGTTGTGCCAGGAATTAACTGAATAGTTAACTTCATTTGTCTATCAAACGGTAATGTTATGAGATCGTCCAGAAATACGTGTGAGTATTGCTCTACTATTGGTATTCCTTTGACATTTTCATACATTGTTATTCTATCAACTACATGTTCTAAATAAGCTTCACATCCTTTTCCGATCATCTTAAAGGCTTGAATATCACTCTATTCTGTTCTGTTACTTCAGTTATTACTTTCTCGGTAAAACAATCAACCTTAGCTCGATGACGAGCTAGCCAATGCATAGCTAATATTAGATCAAACTCTTTCAAATCCAACAAAACTAGATTAACTGTCAATTCTATATTTTGAATCCTAATCTTGTAGTCTCTATATATCATACGTACCCACATCATCTCGCCTAAAGGAGTATGGAAGCCTAGCCTCTGGGTCAATGTATCTAGCTTTAACTTTATTACGTGTATTATTCTGGGTGTTATGAATTAATGAGTATATCCTGGATCAATCAATCTATCAATACATAAGCAATAACATCAAACAAAAATAACTTATCACCGATAACCTTAGGAGCATCAGCTGCTTCTTGTCTGAACATAGCAAACACCCTAGCCTATCTCTGAGTATCTGAGGCTCCTCTACCTCTATTGGAAGCTGATCCTACTATTACCTCTGCCTCTACCTCGACAACCACTAGTAATAAACTTTGGCTCATTACTCTATTTGGTGGACTGTGATGGAGGTGCAACTCCTCCAAATCCCTCTCCAGTCACTGTCTTGTGATATTCTCTCATAAAGTGTCCTCTCTATCCACAAATATAACAACCACCAGTTGCTATCCTGAATCCCTTGGATGATACTAGTGACAATGGGGACATACAGATCTAACTAGTCTAGTAACAGACACTTAACCACCTAATTGTCTTCGACTAAAATCTTTACTACGATAAGCCTGATATAGAGAAGGTCACGATCTGGCTGTGGTAAATCCTCGATATCCAACTTGAGTGTCGATAAATTCGGGTCTCTTTCCTAATCGACTTTATTATGGCTGTGGTTCAGTCCTCTTCTTTTTATTTTTTTTGTCATCCTCATGAACTTTTAAATGTTCCTCAACTCTAACTGCTACATCCCTCAATACTGAATAATCACCTGTCGTTGTTTGAGGAATTTTCTTCCAAATTTCTTCCTTCAAACAATTTTCAAACATTCTACAATTTTCCTTTTTAGTGAGGATAAAATTCATAGAATACTAAGATAGCTGAGTAAGCTGTAACTTGCTCTTGGCTACAGTCATCTTCGCCTTCTTCAGAGCTAAAAACTCTCTCCGTTTTACATCCGTATAAACTTCTGGTAAGTACTTCCTCCTGAACACCCCCAAGAAATCCTTCCATGTCAAGAATCGTGGAAAATCAAAGGAATGCAGAATAGTCCTCCACCAGTTGAAAGCATCACCTTGTAAAAAAGAAACATTGATGTCTATTCTTTCTGCCACACTGGCCTCTATCATCTCAAACACACGTACCAGCAGATATAATTATTCCTCTGCAAATCATGGATATATCGTACCTCTAAATTATACGTCTCCCAACATCTTCAATTCTTTAAAATTCCTAGATCTCACCTCAAAAGAAGTCGGAGGTTGTGGATATGATTAAGCTGGACCATAGTAAGGATAATCTGGGTCATATGGATCATGTTTGGATCTTAATGGGGAATGAGACATCTAGAGTGTCTCGTGAGGGTTTGCTGCTCCCTTTCTCTGTAGGTGATTTAGAATGAAATGAAATATCTTTAAAACAAAAATGAGGATGATTTAAGATACATATCATACAATTCACAACAAATGCATATCACAAAACTATATTTAAATAAAATCCAGAGATCATGTCCCTACTTTGATACCAAAATTGTAACAACCTAATTCAATTAACTATGTAATCATACTTGTTATTTAATTATTACGTTTAATATTGGATAATTTAAAACATTTTCTTTTTGTTATATGCTATTATTTCTTTTATACATTTAACGGAAATCTCATATCAATATAGCAATGAAAATAGTAAAGTTAGATTTGCAGCCTAGTTAGGATAGTGTATGAGAACGGCCCGTGTTGCTGGGAAATTAGTTTGTAGTACAAATGAGCAGACTTGTGTTTATCAGCACCCCCATGCGTATAGCCTCATGTTGATCCAAGATGCATTTTTTTTCATTCAACATGACCAATATGTCAATTAAACACGGCCCATGTTGAACCACTACAACTTAAAATCAACCTATGATAAACCTGATTATACCATTTCATACTTATAAATTCTTAATACCATATCAATTCTATCAAACCATTCAATCTATACTCATATCCCACAACAAACAAACATCATATCATATATATACCTATAAACATCATCATCTATCAGTATACATGCAATCATTCAAAATACGGATGGGTCAACTTCTATATGGAATCTGGGGAGAGAGAATAAATCGAGTAGCAGCTGACCCACCTATACAATATTTCAAAATCCGTACACTATCTCAAAATCTATCCAAGTCTCTAACTGTACCTGAAATCAACATATATAATCACGGTAGGTGAGTTGCAGTCTTCGTCAGTAATCATAATGGTTAAATATACAACCAGCCAATTTTCATAATCATTTATAAATTAAGTCTATCAAATTATTGATCTTTCATTTCGAGTTATATCTTTTTGAATAGTATAACCTGTATTCATACGAAATCTTTCATATTAAAATACCTAACTTCTGTCTCCCTAACTTTCATTTCCATAATTTCCATCTCCGTATACATATAGACCAACTACCATCTCCCTAACTCCCATCTCCGTATGATCGATCATACCATATATAATAATCTCTGCCAAATCAATCACTACAAATCATATCATCTGCACCAATCATAATCATAAATATAATATACATATAAACAACGTTCACGTACCTGTTTGCATTTCTGTTTAATCATTTTCGTATGTTCCTGTTCGTATTTTGACGATTTAAGCGTATTCGTTTCCATTTATTATACCATTTCCATTTATTTGTGAATGATAAATAATATCAAGCAATCATATATGATCAGATATGTAGAATGCATATTAACGTATATTTCTAAGCGAGTTAGATTACTCACCTCCTAGCTGAATTACTTGGATTGATAAGTACTGAGCTTAGTCCCGCTTTTCTAACCTGTTGTCCTATATAATCATTTATACAAATTTCTATTACAATTAATTTCACAACAATTAGAAAGCATGATCCTAATCTATACCTAACAATTTCCTATATTCCTTAAAAATCTATAGTTCACAACTCTATACTCAGTTCCTAATAAAATTCTCTTTCACTTCGTAAGATCGAATTCTTGTTTTTACGAGTGAATTGAACCAAAATCTCCTTTTCTCTCTCTACACTCTCTTTATTTCTCTCTCCAAATCAACCAAATGAGTTTTCTATTGTGTTTTGGTTTCAATACATTCCAAATGTACTATGTTTATAATGACACTACCCGTGTTGGATACACACATGCCACCTTATGCTTCAATTTCCAATATTTCTGCTTGTTTAACAGCTTAACACGACCCACTAAATTTTCAGCACATCCTATGCTTGTCAACACGCCCTCCGTGTTGTTCAACACACCCATCGTGTTGATGTTCATTTTTTAGAAAACATGACGTGCTCTTAATTTGCACAGTCGTGTTCATATCTTTTCCAGTCAGCATGCCCACTATGCCAATCAGCAGGCCCTTGTGTTGAAATCTGCAACTTAGAATTTTCTATACAACACCTTATTAATTCTGAATCGTTCTATCGTATCTTAGTTCTAACATCTCTGAATGTATAATTTATTCATTTAAGTTTATTTTAGTTAATCATTTCAGTAACTACAGGGGGTTTGGGAAAGGAATGTTACACTGTCTTTGCGTGACTCCACCCTATCTTGACCGAACTCCAACGCAACTCGGTGTAACTCGACGCCGTCTCATCATCACTCGACCGTATCTCTGAATCTTACTGAGTATTGGTATGTTTCACCTCGTCTTGGCATCACTAAAATGTGTCAGGGCGTGATCCGAGCGTGACTCGACAGCGTCCTCCGTGTGTGACTCGACCATTTAAATGTGATTTAAGATTGACTCGACCGCATTTTTGCATGACTAGATCCCATCAAGGTGTGTCTAGAGGCATGACTCGACAGTATTTTTGGGTGATCTGACCTTGGCTCGACAACGTCTCGGCATGACTCAACCCTATTTTGGTGTGACTCAACTGTGTCTTCGCGTGACTCGACTCAGCTCGAAATGACCTGACTGCGTCTCTGCGTGATTCGAGCCTATCTCGGTGTGACTCGACCCCGTCTTAGCGTGGATCGACCGCATCTCAGTGTGATCGATGTGTGATTTGAGCACATCTTTGTGTGACTCTTTCCCTTCTTGGCGTGACTTGACCCCCTGTCCGCGAGATGTAAGCGTGAATCGACCCCGTCTCAGTATGACTCCACCCCGTCTCGACGTGATTCGAGCTTGACTCGACATTGCCTCATCTCCACATGAATGTACCAGTTATCAACTGCATGTCAGCATGATTTAACCCTATCTCAGGGTGACTCGGCTGCATCTCCAAGTGACTTGACCAGTCTCGGCGTTACTCAACTTCATATCGGCGTGATTCCAGTTTGACTCAACCGGTTCTCGGTAAGATCAGAACGAGACACGACTATATCTTGGCGTGATATGAGTGTAACTTGACCCTGTCTCAGCGTGAATTGACCCCGTATCGGTGTTACTCGTCTGCGTCTCTACATGACTTGATACCGTGTCGGCCTAACTCGACTTCGTCTCCGCGTGACTCGAACCTATCTCGGTGTGACTTGACCCTTTCTTAATGTGACTTTAAAGCATCTCGACATGATCTGAGTGTGAACTAAACGCATCTTGAAGTGATCCGAGAGAGACTCAACTAAAATGAGCTGAGCTTGACTCGACTCATCTCGGGGAGATCTGAGCATAACTCTACGGCATCTGGTAGTGACTCGACTTTCTCTCCGCATGACTCAACCACGTCTCAGGTTTGTTCGAACCATTCTTGAAGTGATTCGACTATGTCTCTGCATGATTGGACCTCCTCTCGGAGTTAGCTCTTGACCGGATCTCAACTTGACTCGACCCATCTTGATATGACTTGACCTTGTCTGCACATGACTTCGGCCTGTATCGGTGCCAGATTCGAGCATGATTTGTTCGTGTATTAGCGTCACTCGACATTGTCTCGGAGTGACTTGACCCCGCCGAATTATGGCTCCACCTCGTATTGGCATAATTCCACTGCGTCTCGGTGTGATCCAAACATGCAGCACGGACTGATCTAAGATTGACTGGACCACATCTCCGTGTGATCTAAGCTTCGTAAAACTGCATCTCTGCGTGATTAGAGTGTTACTCGACCTCGTCTCAGCTGATCAAAGCATAACTCAACCCTTATTAGCGTGACTCGACCCCTTCTTGGCGTGACTCGACCCTTCTTGACGTGACTTTACCGCGTCTCACCGTGACTAGATCATGTTTTGATGCGCTTGATTGCCTCTCTGCGTTACTTGATCCCGAATTGGCTTCACTCTACGTCGTTTCAGCCTGTCTCTATCCCGTCTCGGTGTGACTCAACCGCATCTTGACGTAACTTCATTGTTTCTTGCCTTTTGCTTGACCGTATCTCAACCATGTCTCTACGTGTCTCGACCATGTCTTAGTGTGATCCAAGTGTCCCTCGACCGTATCTCTATATGATTCGAGCCTGACTTTAGCCCGTCTCGACAACACTCGACCTCTACTGGGCGTCAGTTATCCCAGTCTCAATGTAACTCAACCCTGTCTCGGGACAACTCAACTGCATCTCTCGATTGCCCCTCGAAGTCTGTCCACAGCGTCTCGTCGTGATCTGATCATGACTTGACCATATATTAGTGTCAACTCAACTTGACTCGACTGTGTCTCGCTGCAATCTGAGTTTGACTCGATCACATCTTCACATGACCTAACCCTATTTAGATTTGACTCGATCACATCTGGGCATGACTCGACTGCATTTCAGCGTGTTCCGAGTGTGACTCGACTACTTCACGGCAAGACCCGGGAGTCAATCAATTACGTCTTGGTGTGATTTGAGCATGACTTAACTGTTCCTCAATGCGACTTGACCTCGTATCGGCATGACTCAACCACCTCTCGGTGAGACTTAATCTCACCTTGACGTGACTCAACACTGTCTCGGCGAGGCTCACCCGCGTTTCAGCGAGATTTGAGTGTGACTCCACCGAGTCTAAACGTACTCGTCTGAACTCTGTCTGACTCACATCTGTCTCGGTTTGACTTAGCTCTGTCTAGACGTGACTCGAGCATGTCTCATCTTGACTCAACCGTATCTCTGCATATTTCGACCATTTCTCAGCATGATCTCAGCTTGACTGATTTGCACTCGGTGAAATTCTACTCTCCGTGACTCGACTGCATCTCGGCATGAATTGACCCGTCTCGGTGTTACTCAACTGCCTCAGCTTGATTATACATTGTCTCAATATTGTCTCAACCATGTCTCAACGTGATTTGAACGTGACTCAATTGTGTCTCTGCATGACTCGACCTTGTCTGGATGTGACCCGACCTCATCTCAAAGAGACTAGACCTCGTCTCGGCATGACTCGATCGCGTCTTGGTGTGATCCGAGCATGAGTCGACTGTGTCTCGACGTGACCTGAGCGTTACTTAACCACACGCTGATGTGATCCAACCATGCCTCCACCCCATCTCTCCGTAACTTGACTATAACTCGGCAAAGGTCGACCGTCTGTCGGCATTATTCATCCCCTTATCAATGTGACTCGATTGAATCTTACTATGGCTTAACTGTGTCTTGCAATGACTCGATCACATGTCAATGTGGCTCAATCGCGTCACGGTATGATCTTAGAATGACTTGACCGTGCGCCGGTATTATCCGTGTGACTCAATCCTGTCTAGGCTTAACTTGACCCTATCTTGACACGAAGCGATCAAAGAAAATCGGATAAATGCTGAAATTGGGGAGTACGCGCAATGGAAAGGAAAGTACGCGTGGTCGTTACCACTATGCGTAGTTCACAATCCACCACACGTGGATTGCTGTTTTGTTGAAAAAAATATAAGATTACAAAGTTTCGAGAATCTGAGATTTACTTTCATTCACCTGCTTTCATTTCAGAGCAAAAGGAAAGGGAAAAGAGCAGGGGAAAGTGAAATTGAAGCAAGGGAAGTGAGTTTGTTGATTTCTTTTAAAATCTTTCATCCTAAGGCTTAAGGAAAGAATGGTTAAGGTTTACTTAAGGTTGATGTTTGGTTGTTTCCTGAGTTATATGGTTGTTTTATGATGAGTGCTTTCCTGGAAATGATGAATATGAACTGAGATTGATGGCTTGCATATGAGAGAAATGTTAGGATAGTTTTGGAGGAAGAAAGGTTCATGAAAGAGTGGAGAACTTAGGGTTTGTTTAAGGTTTACAAATGATTGATGCTGGAAGTTAGAATGGTGTTGAATTCTTATGGTTAAATTGATATTGATGCTGGAATTATATGTTATTGAATGACTTAAAAGTTGAATAAAATCATAGAATGAGTTTTGGAAGAAGAATGCTTAAATGGATGGAGTTTAGTATGGTTAAGTTATAAGTAAAAGATGATAAATGGTTAACTTAAAGTTATTAATGTTTGTTTGATTCTTGAATGAATGTATGAATGCATAGTTAATTCCTTGTATATTATGAATGACATACAGGAGGATCTTCAAGGTTTTGGAGAGGGTTTTGAGCTGTGTTTGCTTGTTGATTTTACTTTGTTTAGAGGTAAGTGTTCTTACGCTTAGGTATTGATTCCTACTTTGTTTTAGGCTGATTTGATTTAAGTAGAAAAGCCTAAAATGAAATGTTGAGTTTTCTAGAGGAAGTATAGTGAATATGAGGATGACATGTTTGGTTTATATGGTTGATTGAATGTTGTTGATTGATACTTTATTATGATTGATTCTTGATAGATGGATTCCAAGTTTGGTTATTTGATTATAGGCTTTGAAAAGCTTATTATGTATGATATGTATTATGTATGTTATGTTCTTTCGAACATTGATATGATTCGATTAGATGATTGTCTTGGTATGCTCTGATTGATATATGTTTGATTAACATGCTCTAGATGTTTTTTTTATATTCACTACGAGATTGATATACGAGAAAGCATATAATTGCTTTGTTGAGCATGTTTGAGCATACGTGATTGAGATTGTGAGATTATGATATATGAATGCATTGATCATTCATTGTGTTGCATTATTGTGTGACACTGACATATAAGATACAGGTTGGGCCTGATGATTCCGGGCGAGAGCTCCATGCCGGCCTGGGACTGATGATTTCGAGAGAGATATCGATGCCGTATTGGGTACGATGCTGGTGTAAGACCGAGGGAAAATTGATATGAAAAGAAAACAAAAGAAAAAGAAAAAGAAAAGAAAAAAAAGACCCAGGTGCAGACATTCGCATGTGATTGCATAGCATTCATATGCATTTGATTTGCATTCATTGATAACATTATTGATTCATGTTATTGATTATGAATGCTTTATGATTATGGATACTTGAGTTCATATTTATTCTATTCTTATGAACATTCATTGATGCTGTGATGTTTCATTCGTATTCCGATTATTTGATTCTTAAGATAAATGAAAATGAGATTTGATTATAATTATACGAGATGCGAATATTTCGGTTATATGATAATGTTTGAGATGATTTCGAGTTGGTATTGATATCATATATGATTTATGTTCTGAAATGATTATGTGATATGATTGAGTTGTTTTATTAGATTAGAGAAGAATCATATCTCAAGTTAGGATATTGATTGTCCCTGCACTCATTTAACCTTTACGAATCAATTATAGCGTGAGAAGCTTACTGAGTATTATAAAATATACTCACCTTTGTTTATCTCTCTAAATGATGCACAAGACACAGATAACTGCTACTGGATCAGAGCTGCAGTGATCTTTACGCCAGATAGCTGTTGTCAGAGGTAGAGCTCCATTCATCTGTTTTGTGCGCTTTCATTTTTTAGATTGTACATCTTTGTACATATTTTGTAAATTTTCTTATTTTGAGTTTGAAATGTTTTCAAACTTGTACCCGTTCCGCTGTAAAATATTTTATGTTACGAATGTTTTAGGCCGGTTTATTTATGAAATATTTATTTCATTTTCCCTCTCCTCTTATTTTTCTCTAATTGTACTCTAATTTATTATTATTATGAAAAAATTATTGTTTATGAGGTTAAAAAAGGAATTTAAAAATGAGCTTCACATTCGAACATGATGACTATGTCTCGGAGTGACTCTGTCTTTTCTCGACCGCGTCTCGGCATCACTCGACCCGTCTCGTTGTGACTCGAGGTGATCTGAGCGTGACTCGAGGTGAACTGAGCATGAATCCACAGCGTCTTGTCGAGTATCAACCCCCTCTCAGCATGACTCGACCAAGTCTCGGCTTTGTTCGACCCCTTCTCAAAGGGAATTGTCTGTGTCTCCGGAAGACTCGACATCGTCTCAACATGACTTGGAAGCATCTTTAGTGTGACTCAACGCCGTCTCAGTATGACTCGAACTTGTCTACACAAGATTCGAACCTGCATCAGCATTAATGTACCTCGTCTAGGCGTGATCCGAGTTTGACTTACCCGCATAAGAATAAGTTGACCCGTCTCAGCGTGATTAGAGCTTCACTAAATCGCGTCACAACGTGATTTGAGCGTGACTCGACCCCGTCTTAGCATGATCTGAGCATGACTCGACCCCCTTTCGTGGTGTCTCGACCCCATCTCAGCGAGACTCGACACCGTGGTGGTGTGGTTGACTGATTCTTATCGTGAGTTCACTGCATCTCACACTAGCTTGACCGTGTCTTGGCATTAGTCTACCGCCTCTCCGTGTGTCTCGACCACATCTCCTTGTGACTCGACCGTGTCTCAGTGTTATTTGAGTGTCCCTCGACTGCTTCTTTGTATGATCTGTGATTGACCGTCTGTCTCAAGGTTACTCAACCTTGTCCCAACATGACTGAACGTGTTTTGGTAAGACCATCTCCACCGCAACCCGGCGTGATCCGACCATGACTCGACCACGTCTTGGCATGATCCTAGCGTCAGTCAACCACGTCTTGGTGTGATTTGAGTTTGACTCGACTGCGTCTCTGCATGACTCAACCCTATCTAGGTGTGATTAGACCACGTCTAGGTGTGTTTCGAGCATGACCCAAGTATCTTGGTGCGACTCGATCCTGTCTCTAGGTGACTCGACCTCGTCCCAGCATGACTCTACACCGTCTGGGCTTGTCTCGATTGTGTTTCAGAATGATCTGAACATTAATCGACTACACGTGTGTGACTTGACTGCGTCAATGTGTAACTCGACCTTGTTTTGACGTGATTTGACCTGTCTAGACATGACTCGACTAGGTCTCAACATGACTCGACCTTAACACTGAGTCACTCGACCCGTATCGGCGTGAATTGACCCAGTCTTGGCATGACTCAACCTCTTCTCGGCATGATTGGAGCTTGACTGGCTTGACTCGAATGCCTCTCAGCGTGACTTGATCTCCCGTCGACATGAATCTTCACCATCTCAGCGTGTCTCAAACACATCTCAACGTGCTCCGAGCATGACTTGACTGCGTCTCTATATGACTCAACTATTTCTCTACATATCTCGACCCTATCTCGTTGTGACTCGACCGCGTCTCTACGTGACTTCACCCTGTCTAGGTGTAACTCGACCACCTCTCGGCGTGACTTGATCCAGCCTCTGTGTGACTATACACTATCTCAGCTCGTCTCGACCTTGTCTTGACTTAACACCACACCGTCTTGAAGTGAATCGACCCTGTCTCAGCATGGCTCCACCCCATTTTGACGTTACCCTATCTTGACATGAATCGATCGTGTCTCGACATGATTCGAGTGTTACTCGACCGCTTATTGGCATGATGCAGACGTGACTCTACCCCATTTTGACGTTACCCTATCTCGGCATGACTAACCTCATCTTGGCATTATCTGACTGTGACAACCTAGTCTCGACTTAATCCGAGTGTAACTCGACTGTCTCAGAGTGACCCGAGATTGAGTCGACTGTGTCCCTGCATGAGATGACCCAATCTAGCCGTGACTCGACCACATCTCGGCATGACTCAACTGCATCTCGACGTGATCCGAGGATGACTTAACCACTTGACGGCATGATCCGAGCGTGAATTGATCGTGTCTTATTGTTATCCTACGGCGATGACCGTGTCTCGGCGTACTCAACCTTGCCTTGGTGTGATTAGACTGCATCTCAGCATTACTCAACCGTGTCTCAGCATTACTTAACCAGTCTCATCGTGACTCAATTGTGGCTCTGTGTGACTCAATTGCGGCTCTGTTCGACCCTGTCTCTGCATGACTCGACCTCGTCTCAGCATACTCGAGCACTTCTCGGCGTGATCCAAGCTTGACTTGAAGTGCCTCTACGTGACTCGACCTCTTCTTAGTGTGAATTGAGCTCGTTTCAGTGACATTTATGCGTGATAGGATTCGAGTGGGACTCAATCGCGTCTGGGGCAGTATCTAAGGGCTATTCGAGGATGACTTGACGACGTCTTAACGGTAAAGTCAAGCTAAGATCACTTTGAATTTATGCGCCTCTACGTGATTGGACCGCATTTCGAAGAGATCCGAGTGAGACATGACCTCGTATCTTTGTAATCTGAGCTTGAATGGACTACTTCTCAAAGTAATCCGAGCTTGACTCCACTGCGTCTAGGCGGAATCTAAGGGCGATTCGATCGTGTCTCAGTGTGACTTGACTTTGCCTCAGTATAACTAGACCCCGTCTCTGTATGACTCGATCCCATCTTAGTATGACTCGACCATGTCTCGACGTGGCTCTACCCCATCTAGGAGTGACTCGTCCCCATCTCTGTGTCACTCGACCGTGTCTCGACGTGATATGAGCATGAATCGACCGCGTCTCGGTGTGGTCCGAGCATGAATCAAACGTTTCTCGGTGTTATTAGAGCTTGAATCAATAGTGTCTTCGTACCATGCCAGCATGTCTTGACAGCGTCTCGACGTCATCTTAGCTTTTCTCGGCAGCATCTCGACGTTATTTGAGCTTGACTCGATTGACTCTATTAGTAATTTGAGCCTGACTCGACTGTACCTTGCCATGATCCAAGCATGACTTGACTGCTTGACATGATCTGAGTGTGAGTCGATAGCATCTCAGTATGATCCTAACGTGACATGAAGTATAACTTGACTTCTTCTTGGCGTGACTCGACCCAGTCTCAATGTGAATCTACCCTGTCTAAGCATGACTTGAACCCGCTTCGGCATGAGTCGACCGCGTCTTGACAACATCTATGAGTTATTCGCCTAATCTTGGCATGACTTGGACGCATCTCCACGCTCCTTTGATG
Organism: Breynia disticha f. nivosa; assembly: GCA_948193385.1. Taxonomy (NCBI): domain Eukaryota; kingdom Viridiplantae; phylum Streptophyta; class Magnoliopsida; order Malpighiales; family Phyllanthaceae; genus Breynia; species Breynia disticha. Next base: position 38,299 of record CANYCX010904489.1, on the reverse strand, counting down.
GCCCATAGGATGGCAAAACCAAGTCTTGACTTGACTTGACCGTGTCTCTACGTCCTTCAGGCTCATCTGAGGGTGAAACAACTGCATTTCTGCATGACTCGACCCTATCTTGGCGTTACTCAAAGTTGTCTCGGCGTAATCCGTTTGTCACTTGACTGCTCCTTAGTGAGATCCGAGCGTGACTCGACATTGTCATACCGTGATGAGAGCATGACTCGACCACGTCTTAGCAGGATTTGAGTGTGACTTAAATTTGCATCGACATGAGTTAACCTCGTTACAGCCTGACTCGAGTGTGGCTCGACCGCTTCTCAACAAGATCTGAGCCTTACTCGTTTGCATCTCGGCTTGATCATAGCGTGACTTAATCACATCTCGACATGGCTCAACTGTGCCTTGACGGGACTCGGCCCCCTCTCGGAGTGACTCGACCTCATCTCTCTGTGACTCGACCGAGTTTTGGCGTCACTCCACCGCATCTTTGCTTGACTCGACCCCGACTCAGCATGAGCTGAGCGTGATTCAAGTGTAACTCGACTGCGTCTTAGTGTTATTGGACCGCATCGCAACATGACTAAACATTTTAGTGTGACTCAACCTTGTCTTGCTGTTATCTGAGGGTGGCTCGATTGCATCTCTACGTGATCCAAACATGACTTGACCATATCTCGAAGTGATCTGAGCATGTTTTGAATGCAAGTTAGTGTGATCCGAGCATGACACAGCCGTATCTCGGCGTGACTCAATCCTATTCTGGTGTGACTCTCCCCCGTCCCAGCGTTGCTTTACTCGACCGTTTCCCAACGTGTCTCGACCCTATTTCAGTATGAAGTAACCCGTCTCGTTGTGATTCGACCTCGTCTCGGTGTGATACGAGAAGGTCTCGACCCCGTCTCGGTGTGACTTGACTGTCTCGTCATGGCACGACCTCATCTCAACGTGACTTTACTATGTCTCGTTGGAATTTTCCACGTCTCGGCATGATCCTTGAGTGAGTCGAGCACGTCTTGATGATTTGACATGACTCATCCTCGTCTCGGAGTGTGTAGACTGCCTCACGGCATAACTCGATCCTTTCTTAGAGTTACTGGACATTGTCTATACGTGACTTGATCGTACCTTGGCGTGATTCGAGTGTGTCTCAACTGTGTTTTGGCGTACTAAAAAGCATCTCTGTGGCACTCAAATCTGTATCGGCATGACTCGACTGTGTCTCGACATCACTCGACCCCCTCTCACATTAACTCGACCGTTCTCAACATGATTCGACCACATCTCAGTGTGATCCGAGCTTGAGTAGACCACGTTTCGGCATGATACGAGTGCGACTTGATCGCATCTCAGCGTGATTTAGCTATGAATCGATCGCGTCTCGAAGTGATCTGACTGTGAATCAACCACATCTCGACATGACTCGACCACATCTTGGCGTGATTGGACCCTGTCTCAACATGACTAGACCGTGCCTCGACGAGACTCGACAATGTTTCTACGTGATTCGACTGTGACTTGACGAGCCTCAACTACATGTCCGAGGGACTCAACCTCGTCTCGCGAAACTTGACCCAGTCTTGACGTAATTTAACCATGTCATGACGTGACTCAACTGCTTCTTAATAGCATCTCAGAATAACTCAACCCTATATTGGAGTGATTCGTATGCATCTCCATGTTATTCGACCTTGTCTCAACGAGACTCGATCTTGTCTTCATTGCATCTCGACGCATCTTTGGATGACTATCGCTCGTCTTGGCATGACTCGATCGCATCTTTGTAAGATTCAAATGCATCTTGTCTGGGTCTTGACGTAACTCGACCCCATCTCTACATGACACAACAGTGCCCCTGTGCGACTCGACCCATCTAGGCGTGACATGGCCGCATTTTCCCGTGATCCGAGAGTAACTCGACCCATCTTGGCATAACTTGACCACATTTCTACGTCCCTTAGTCGCCTCTCGAAATTAATCGATCTCATCTCTTCCTTGACACCGTCTTGACCGTGTCTAAGTGTGATCCTAGCAAGACTCGATCGCATGCTGGCCTAACTCAACCGCCTCTCGGCATGACTCGACCATATCTAAGCATGACTCGACCGTGCCTCAACGTCACTCAACCATGTCTCGGCATGACTCGTCCTGGTCTAGGCATGACTCGACCGCGTCATAGCGTGATCTAAGCTTGACTCGACCGTGTCTTGGCGGATCTACGGATGAATCCACCCATCTCTAATGAATTAACAGTGCCTTGGTGTGATATGACCCTGTCTCACATGTGACTGCACAGCATCTCAATGTTACTCAATTGCGTCTCAACGTGACTCGACCTATCTCTACTTAATCCAAGCATGACTCAACAGTTCCTCAACATGACTTGACCGTGTGTCAAAATGACTCGACCTAGTTCAGGGTGACTCGATTTGATCTCGGCGTGATTCGACCTCGTCTCAGTGTGACAATATTATTTCATAACTTCGTCTCAGTGTGACTCAAACCCATCTCAGTATCGCTAGAGCAAATCTCCTCGTGACTCAACTTTGTCTTGGCATGACTCTAGCTCATCTCAGCGTGATCCAACGTGAGTTGACTGCTTCTCGACGACATTCGAACATGACTCGACGGAGTCTTGCCGTGATCCTAGCGTGACTAAACTACATCTCATGGTGACTCGACCATGTGTTGGCATGTCTCAACTCTGTTTCAGCATGACTCGACACTGTCTCAACCTTACCCGTCCTCTTCTCAACGTTACTTGACCATATCTTTGATTGATTGGACCCCTTCTCTGCATGACTCAACCACGTCTCTAGGTCACTCAACCAATTCTCGTCATGAATCAACCCTGTCTCGGCATGACTCAACCCTTTCTTGTTGTGACTCGACCCCATCTCAACGTCATCCAAGCGTGACTCGACCACGACTCGGCGTGATCCGAGCCCCACTTGACCTTGTTTTAATGAGACCAGAGCATGACTCAACTACTTTTCTGCGTGAGCTGAGCATGACACAACCATGTCTTGGCAAGATACGAGCGTGACTCAACTGTAGCGTGACTAAACGAATCACGACATAACTTAATCTAGTCTTGTTATGAGTCGATCACGTCTCTTTGTGACTCAACGTGATGTGACCCGGTGTCGGTGTTACACGAATGTGTATCCATGTGACTCGAGCACATCTCTGTATGACTCAACCGCATCTCAGCATGACTCGACCACTTATCGGTGTGACTCGATGGTATCTCTGTTTGATCCGAGCGTGACTCGACCGCTTTTCAACTTATTCGATCTCGTAACGGCATGACTTGCTCGTGTCTCGGTTTGAATCGACTGTGTCTCGACACGATCCGAGCGTGACTCGACCGCATCTTGGTGTGACTTGTCTTTGTCTTGAGATGACTCGAACTGTCTTAACTGCGTATTGACACGATCCGAGCATGACTCGACCGCATCTCAGCGTGACTCAACCAAGTCTCGGAGGGGATTAACACCGTCTCAGCGTGACTCTACCATGTCTCCGTGTGACTCCAACCCGTGTCAACATAATCTGAGCATGACACGATCGAATCTCAGCAGGATCTGAGTGGAACTTGACTATGTCTTAACGTGAACTTAGCAAAAATCGATCACATCTCGATGTGATCCGACTGCAACTTGACTGTGTCTGAGTGTGACTGACCGCGTCTCGACGTTATCCAAGCGCGACTCGACCACTTCTTCGCATGATCAGTGTACGACTAGACTGCATCTTTGCATGATTCGAGCATAACTCGACCACTTTTTAGCATGATCTAAGCGTGGCTCCACCACGTCTCGATGTGAAGCGAGAGAGACTGGATTACATCTCGGCATGACTCAACCTCATCATGACCGCATCTCAGTATGACTCGACGTCGTCTCAGTGTGGCTCAAACAAGTTTCTGCGTGACACAACCCTGACTCGACGTTACTGGACCGCAAAATTACTGCGTCTTAGCGTGACTCGACCATGTCTCTGTATGTTCTAAGCGTGACTCAACTTCTCTTTGTGTGAGTCGACCCCATCTCGACAGGAATCGACCGCATCTTGACTTGATTTTAGCGTGACTCGACCACTTCTTGGCGTAATCCAAACATTACTAGACCACGTCTAGGCATGGCTCAACCTCGTCTCGGGGCGGTGATACTCAACCGCATCTCCCAGTCGTCTGAGTGTGACTCGATCACTTTTTAGCGTGATCTGAGCATGACTTGATCTCATCTCGTTGTGATCCGAGCACGACTCGATCATGTCTCGGTGTGACTCGACCCTGTCTTGACAAGGCTCAATCTCTCTTGACATGACTCAATCGTGTATCCCCATGACTCGACTTTATCTTGGCTTGAGTTGACCATAACTCAGCGTGACTCGACCGCTTCTTAGCGTGATCTGTGTGTGACTTTACTGACCACATCTTGGAGTGACTTGACCGCATGCCACGCACTCTCCAAAAAATTCTAGAATTATTCTAGAAACGTTGGAAGCTCGTGAAAGGTTATGGAATACTCAAGAATATGGTGAAAGCTTATACAATTGGGAACATTCTAGAAAAATTCAAGAATGTGTAAGAACATTTTAGAGTATGTAGATATTTCTATGTATAACTTAGATTTTTCTAGAGAGCTAAACTACACTATAGGATTTAATGGATCTCCACTGTTCATTGAGGAGGTGAAAGTTGTATATATGCCCCCTGGTAAGTTCTTTTTTAGACACCTTACATTTTCGTGTATGAGTTCCAAAGTGTTCTTAAGCATACTTATATTCTCCCAAACTCTTGTGTGTTAGTAATCTTTTGCAATTCCTTTAGCGAGTTAGGCTGATTTGTGCTTGCGAAGTAATCAAGGGCTGAACATATGTTGGTTTAAGCCCAAGCCCATTACTTTTCAATTTTACTTGTGATCTTAGAAAGAACAAAAATCCATAATTGAGTATATCGATGCTTAAGTTGGCATAAGTGATGCATATGCCTGTAGGACCTTTGAAGTAAGAGATTTCTTTCTAGACATCCCTAGTCGGTCATTACTATGGGAATAGTAGATGAATTATTACTAGCATGCTCTTTCTAACTTTGTGGGTTCTATCCTACAGAAAACAAAGATATGGGATTTCTATTAAAAATCAAAGATATATGCCTGGTGTTTGGTTTAGATCCGCTATTGAGAACTACGTGGTTCAGAGTCATAAGTAGTTCTCATGTGCATGTCTTACATCGAGGTTCTCAGACCTGAAATCTAAAAGAAACTCTGGATGGATTTATGTATACTTTGACTTACGCCTAACGTGCTTGTGAAAGGGTGACCAGTAGGTTATGATTGGTGATGCATTGTTTTATGTTAGAGAGTATGAGAGAAGTGAAGGGATTACCCACTCTTGAGGAGAAAGAAAATGCATCGGCCACTTGATCAGTGCACTCGAAAAAGAGTGGCAAGAAGACTATGTCTGAAAAGGGAAATATGGATGACTATTCCATGCCTTATGTAATTCTGACATTTAGGGTAAGAGACAATGTAAGATTAGACTAGGTCAAAACGGATGTCACAACATCCTCATTTAATTTGGATCGTCATAAGCATTTTTCTAGGATCGCACAAGAAGACTATGTCTGAAAAGGGAAATATGGACATTTCCATTTGGAAAGTATATTAGTGCTATTTTAAGGACAAATATATGAGTATAACAAATGTGTAAATTGGACACAATATAGGGCAAATGAAAACATAGTGCACAACCACCTCATGATTAGTTCTTATTATGTACTAATTACGAAGTTAATCATGTGCATGAAACAATCCTAGTTGGATAAGAATTAGGACACGTTAGGACATATTTTGTCCTGAAATGTATGCATTATGTGGGAAGAATTATTGTCCTAATTATCCATTGTAATTATGGCTAAAATCTAATTGATTTAAGATTCAAAATTTGAATTAAGGGGGGATTTAAGGTTAAAAATTACGAGATTTGGATAAGATAAGGATAAGGTTAAGATAAGGAAGTGAAATGATATGTGGAAATCTTTTGGTTTTATCTCTACTCTATCTCTTAGGATTCTAAAATGTTTTCTATATAAGGAGAAGTATTCTCATTTATTTTGGGGATTCTAGTGCATGAATTTTATGTCCAAGTAAAGAAATTTTATGTCAAGTGGGTGCGCATAGAGGAAGGTCACATACAAGTACTTCTTTGTGACACATTTTCGCTTTGTTCTTGCGCGTTTTGATATTGTTTTTCACTGTGCTGACTTGTAAAAGAACTGTAAAAATTTATCATCCACGTGACTTGACCCGTCTTAAAATCACCCCACCTTATCTTGAAATGATCTAAGAGTGACTCGACTGCTTCTTAGTATGATTCAAACCCATGTCACTGTCACCGTCACCGTGATTCGATCGCGTCTTAGCATGCTTCTAGCGTCACTCAACAATGTCTCGACGTGACTTGATTGTGTCTCCGCATGACTTGATCCCATCTTAGCATGAATTGATCGCGTCTTGGCGTGATTGCAGCATGACTCAATCTTGTCTCTACGTGACGCGATCCCCCACTTGGCGTGACTCGATTGTGCCTTGACTTGATTCGACTATGATTGGGCTGCATCACAGCGTTACTCGTCCACTTCTCGGTGTAAATTGACCAAGTCACGGTGTGATCAGAGACTGACTCAACTGCATCCTGGCATGATCCAAGCGTGACTTGGAATCATCCAAGCGTTACTCGACCGTTTCTCTATGGGATCCAATCTTGAATCGACAACGTCTCGGCGCGATTCGATCATGTCTCAGCAGGACTTGACCTCGTGTTGTCGTGACTCAACCGAGTCTCCGTAAGCCTCGACCCTAACTTCGGCTAACTCGACCTTCTCCTAGACTGACTGGACCATTTCTCAACATGATCTAAGCATGACTCGCCCGTTTCTCATAATGACTCAACCTGGTCTCAGCATGACTCGACCTTGTCTCGATGTGACTCGATCGCATTTCAGCGTGACTCGATCGCATTTCAACCTCGTCTCGTCATGACTCGACCTCGTCTTTAAGTGACTTGACCTTGTCTCAACTGATGCGATCCCTTCTCGGCTTGAATCGAACGCTTCTTGGCATGACTGAACCGCATCTTGGCCTGATTCGAGTGTACCTGAGACAGTGCTGATATAAGTCCAAGGGATGATTCTTAGGAACTTCTTGGGCTTAAACCCAACTGTTGTCTTTAGCTTCAGTGGTACCTTTGCCCTCATTCTTCTTGACGTGCTTCTAAACCAGCAAGGTAGTTGGTGGCTTCTTAAAACACTGTTCAGCCATCTTAAAAATACCGCTCAACTTAGTCATGGTCTTATCCACCCCTTGGTCATAGCTAGATGGTAAGGAGTCAAGGACTAAGTCAATGGAGAGCTCTTGTTTCAACCCCGCTCTAAGCCTCTCAAGAGTATTTAAGTACCCTTTCATCTTTAGCACATGAGGACTAACTTCATGGGAGCCATCTTACACGATTTCAAAGCCTTCACCATCAAGTAACTTTGATGGTAGTCTTTCTCTTGAAACATTTCCTTGAGATTGTTAATGATGTGGTATGCCTTTTGATCCATGAATTGCTTTTGCAGCTCGAGGATCATTGTACCCAACATCAAACAAACAAGTGACGTCCTAAAATGTGTGCTTTATGTCGGAGGAATTATTGTCCTAATTATCCATTGTAATTATTGGCTAAATCCTAATTAATTTAAGATTCAAAATTTTATGTAAATCAAAAATGGATTAGAGCCTAAAATTTAGGTCATTTTGATAAGATAATCTAAAAGCATTGATTAAGACATAGTTTGTCCAAAGCATATTCAGACGAGCAAGGCCTCCTAAAGGATAATTACCACCTTAATTCTAATCCTAAGCTGATTCTAAGTAGATTTTGAAGTCCAGTATTATTCCTAATCTAACTAAAAATTAGTTATGATAAGTAAGTGAAAGGACAAGACAAAATCTTTAGGTTTTTATCTCTCCTCTATCTCTTAGGTTACTAAACATGTTCTATATAAGAACAAGTATTCTCCTTTCTTCTTGGGGATTCTAGGTTGTGACTCTTGTGTTCAAGGTGATAAATTGAAGTTCTTTTCTTACTAAAACTTTTTCTTGTAGTCTATCAACTCAATGAAGCTAGCACTCACCCTTTTTGAGAATGACTAGTCAAGTGCGTGTGAGCACGGATGAGGATCACGTATAAGTAGCTTCTTCGTCGCACGTTCTGACTTGGTTTTGAAGGTTGATAGCCTTGCCTTGTAAATTATTTACAAAATTTATTCATCCCAAACCATTTCAGATAAGTTTTGGATTAGTTTCCATAGTAAATACCTAAACTAGTTCAGTTTTCGCAATGTTATGCTTGTTTAGATTCTTGGACAATTTTTATGGTTGTTCTTGCATGTTTTGGTATTATGTTTCCTATGATAACTTGTATAATACATATGTAAATCTTAAATATGGAATCAGAGCGGCTTACATCCATTATGGTGTACTTTTTTACCATGAAAACTGATTAAAAGTCGGCCACGTGTATAAGTTGATGCTAAAATTTTATGAAATTCAAAACATGTGGTGTTTGGATTTTTTTTATCTGATGATCATATGGGTTTATATGAAGATTATAAACTGACTTAGGGTAGTTTTAATGATATTTAATGGCTGGTTTGATTATTCTTTCATGGCTGAAACCTATGTTGATCATATGTGATTTTTGAATGATAACTTGCCTTGTTATGAACTAGTTTTGGCTACTTGGACATGTAAACGAGTTTGTATGGTTAATTGGTGGTTGAATCAACGTCCATCGTTGAACTAGGATTATTATTAAGTGATTTAATGGGTAACCTTAAAAGTCTAGTGTAGCCTAAACCCTAATGGACCATAATTTATGTGATTGTTACATGTTTTGATGTTTTTATGACGTAATAATGTAAGATTGGATATAAACCGATTTTAAATCAAATGAAATTGTGTTTAACGTGTTTATTTGAATTTTAAGGCTGCGATTAAGAGTGATAATTAGTTCTGGTTATAATTAAAATGCTGAAAATTTTATCGTGATTTTAAAACATGGCCAATTGTTTTTAAATGACTAGTTTGATTTTTACATCTTTTAGTTCCATAAAACTATGTTTTGATTGACTTAAAAAGGTCAAATCATTCTAGGGAAGAAGTCTTTTCAATGTTAAAATATTTTTCTGGTGTGTATTAATTGGTCTAATAACACATAAAATAATTTATGCATTGTAGTAAGTTTCAATGCAAAGTTTGTGCATTATTTTTGTGTGTATGTGTTAAGTTAATTTTTGGTTGATTTCTTTAGTGAATTCACGTGTATTTATGTGTGTTTAAAATATTTTTGTGTTTAATTAATGTTATTACATAAATTTTGTAATTTTGATATTTATGTGTTTATGTTCCATATTGTTCAAATTGGCAAAACAGAAATTTTGCTTTAGTGTCCACAGGCACGATGGACGTTGAGAATGTGTTAGAGGTTTTATGAGATGGTTCATTCAATGAGCATACTAGGCCTTCGTCCAAGGTCGTCACGCGATTTAATCCTAGTTAGTCCTCAAGCACGATTTCCTTAAAAAGGCTTCCTTAATTTAAATCCAAACTTTGTTTGATCTATTAATTTTTTTGTTATGTATGTTTGCTTTGATGTGATGAATGATTTGCATGATTCATTAATGCACTTAGGGTTTTATAATTTTAAATGGGGCATGCATTCCTCGTAGGAATTACTATAAATTTCTTTTAAGTACTTAGTATTGTACTGTAAGAAACAAGACGACATGCCGATGATGAATGGAGTTAAAAGCCCACATCATGCCCATGATGTTCAAAGCCCACCAAGCTAGAGTAGAGAGCCAAAAAAGTCTCGGCATGGCTCGACCCTGTCTAGACCTGATTTGACCCTATCTGGACATTATTCGACCTCGTCTTGGTGTGACTCGGCCTCGTATTGATGTTACTCCACTTGTATCGACGCAACTCGAACTCTTCTTAGAGTGATGCGAACATGACTCGATCGAGTCTCGACATAACACGACCCCGCGTCAGCCTGAATAAACCCCGTCTCAGCGTGATCCAAGCATGACTCGACCGCGTTTAAGTGACACAACCGTATCTAGGCATGATTGGACCGCTTCTATGCCTGACTCGACCACATCTCGGTGTGACTCGACCACGTCTTACTGTGACTCAATCATGTCTAAGTGTTACTCAATTGAATCTCGACCACATTTCGACTGTTTCTTAGCGTGACTCGAACCCGTCTCAGTATGACTCGAATGCGTCTTAATGTGATTCAACGTTGTCGTTGCGTGACTCGACCCTGTGTCGACGTAACTCGAGTGTCAATAGAGCCTCAGCAGGACATTCTTTTTTATGTGAGCTCAACATGACTCGACCCTGTCTCAACGTGTATCGATCGGGACTTGATATGATTCTGCAGTGTCGATGTCACTTAACTCTGATTGTGCGTGACTCCACCACATCTCAGCGTCACTCGACCTTATCTCGGAGTGATTCGACCCGTCTCGGCATGACATGACCGTGTCTTGGTGTGACTGGACCGCGTCTTGGTGTGACTGGGCCGCGTCTCGGTGTAACTCGACCTGTCTCCGTATGACTCAACGCGTCTCAACGTGACTACACCTCGTCTCGATGCGATCAAAGCGTGATTGGATCAAAGCGTGCTCTGAGCATGACTCGACTATACTTCGGTGTGATTCGAGCATGACTCCATGTCGTCTTAAAGTGACTCGACCCGCTCTTGGAGTGAATCCACATTGTCTAAGCGTAACTTGAACACATGTTCTTTTGACTCGACTGCATATTAACGTAACACGACACCGTCTCGGCATGACTCGATCCTTTTCGATGCGACTGGACTCCTCTCGACGTGACTTGACCCCACCTCGGAATGACTCAAATGCCTCTCAGCATGGCTTGACCCTTTCTACATGTGATTCGAACCTATTTCAACATTATTCGGCCTCGTGTCGCTATGCTCGGCCTCGACTTGATGTTACCCCACCTCGGAATGACTCCAACTCTTCTTGGAATGATGCGAGCGTGATTTGATCGATTCTCGGCAAAACACGACCCATTTAAGTATGAATAGACCACTTCTTGGAGGGATCTAAGCATGACTCGACTGCTCCTAAGGGTGACACGACCACATCACGGCATGATTGGACCGCTTCTAAGTGTGACTCGATCACATCTCTGTGTGACTCCACCACGTCTTGCTGTGACTCAGTCAAATCTTAGCACAACTCAATATCATTTCGGTGTGTCTCGACCACTGATCTGGTGACTCAACACCATCTTGGTGTGAGTTGATCACGTCTCGACATGACTCTACCGCGTCTCGGTGTGGCTTGACCAATCTTAGCGGGACTCAACCTCAACTCAGCTTGAATCGCCATATCTCGATGTTAATCAACCGAGCGTTGACCGCAAATAGATTGCCTCTAGGCATGCCTCGACCCGTCTCGGCGAGACTTGACCCCGTCTTAATGTGATTAGATTTATCTCATAGCGACTCAAGGAAGTTTTGGAGTGACACGATCCTATCTCGGCGTGACTCGACCGCGTCTTGGCATTATCTGAACGTGACTCCACCACTTCTTGGCGTGACTTGACCACATCTTAGGGTAACTCTATCTGTTTTTGCGTAACTCAATCCCTTCTAAGAATGACTCGATCGCGTGTCGGTCTGACTCGAATGCGTCTCAATATGACTCTACCCTTTCGCTGCGTGACTCGACCATGTCTCGACCTAATTCGAGTGTGAATCAGCAGTGCCTTAGTACTCGACTCCGTCACGGCGTGTATTGATCGTGACTTGAAGTGACTCGACCGTCTCGATGTCACTCAACTATGACTCAGAGTGACTCCACTGCATCTCTGCGTGACTCGACCCGTGTCAATGCAATTACACTTGTCTCGCCATGACTCAAGTGTGTCTCGGAGTGACACAATCCTGTCTTGGTGTGACTCGACCGCGTCTCGGCATTATCTAAGAATGACTCGACAATATTTCGAATGTGTCTTGGCGTGACTCGATCTCGTCTTAGTATGACTCGAATGCATCTCAATGTGACTCAACCCTGTCGCTGCGTGACTCTACCCTGTCATGACGTAACTCGAGTAACAATCAATAAAGCTTCAGCAGGACATGCTTTTTTATGTGAGCTCAACATGACTCGACCCTGTCTCGACGTGTATCAATCATGACTTGATGTGATTCCGCTGTCTCGGTGTCACTTAACTCTGACTGAGCGTGTCTCCACCTCAGCGTGACTCGACCTTATCTCGGAGTGACTCGACCCCTTCTCGGCATGACACGACCGCGTCTCGGTGTGACTGAACCGTGTGTCGGCGTAACTTGACCCGTCTCTGCATGACTCAACCCCGTCTCAACGTGACTGCACCCCGTCTCTGCATGAATAGACCACGTCTTGGAGGGATCTAAGCATGACTCGACCGCTCCTAAGGGTTACACGACCCCATCTAGGCATGATTGGACTGCATCACTGTGTGACTGAACCACATCTTATTCTTACTCAATCATGTCTAAACGTGACTCGATCAAATCTTAGCACAAATCGATATCATTTCGGTGTATTGATCGTAACTTGATGTTACTCGACCGTCTCGGTGTCACTCAACTACGACTTAGAGTAACTCCACTGCATCTCAGCGTGACTCGACCTCGATTTGAATTGACATGACCCCATCTCGGCGTGACTCGATCCCGTCTCAGTGTAACTCGACGTCATCTTCGCATGACTCAACCCCCTCTCAGTGTTACTCCCCCACGCCTCAACACGATCCAAGCGTGACTAGACTGCATCTGAGCGTAATGCGAGAATGGCTCGATCGTATCTCAACGAGATCTGAGAATGACTGAACTCGTCTCAAAGTGACTCAGCCGTCTCGATGTGACCTGACCCTGTTTTAGTGTGACTCGACCTCATCTTAGAGTGACTCGACCCCGTTTGGCATCACTCGACCACGTCTTGCTGTGACTTGATCGCATCTTGGCTTGATTTGACGTCGTCTCGGCAAGACTCCATCACACGTCTAGCGTGATTTGACTGTTTCTTGACATGAATTGACCCCTTTTCTGCGTGACTTGATTTTGTCTCAATGTTGCTCAATTACGTCGAGCATGATTCGAGTGTACCTCGTTCATGACTCGATTTTGTATCAGCATGTCTCGACCCCATCCTATTGTGATTCAACCACATCTCTGCAACTAATCACATTACTCAAATGCATATTGGCAAGATCTAAGCTTGATTGGACCACTTTTATTTGTGACTCAACCACTTATCGGAGTGACTTGACCTCGTCTATCTTTGACTCGACTGTATTAAGACTGACCAAACCTTGACTGCATCTCAACGAGTCTTAATTGGACTAAACATGATTCGATCCCGTCTTGGCGTGACTCAACAACGCCTCTGTGTGACATGATCTCGTGTTGATGTGACTAGATCGTCTCTCAGCGTGACTCGACTTCGTCTCGGCATGTCTTGATCCTGTTTAGCTGTGACCTCGCGTCTTGGCATGATCCAATTATGATGTGATCTCATCTTAGTGAGAGTCAACCTTGTCTCAACATAACACGACCTTGTTTTGGCTTGGCACGACCATGTCCTGACCGTATGTCGGCGTATCTCAATTCCTTCTCGGCTTGACTCGACGACGTATACGCGTTACTTGACCCCATCTCAGCTGACTCAACCCCATCTCAGCTCACTCAACCCATAACGAACTGTCTCCACCGTGTCTCGCCGTGATCCAAGCGTGAAATGATCATATATCGGCATCAATCAACCCCGTCTCGATGTGAATCGACTGGTATACACTTGACTCGATCCTGTCTCAGCACAAACCGAGCGTGATTCGACCGCATCTTGGCAGGAGCCCAGCGTTAGCTGACCGCATCTCGGAATGATCACAGCATGACTCGACCGCATTTAGGCATGACTGGACCCCATCACTTGACCCCATCAACCCTTTCTCGAGGTCATTTGACCCCATCACTTGGTGACATGATCGCGTCTCTCCGTGACAAGACCCTATCTCGAAGAATAATTAATGCGTCTACGCATGACTCCATCTTTTCTCTGCATGACTAGACCCCGTCTTGAGGTGATTCGACCCTGTCTCAAGGTGATTAGACCTCGTCTCCGTGTGACTTGACTTTGCCTCTACATAACTCGACCCTGTCTCAAATTGACTTGACCACGTCTCGATGTGTCTCAAACCCGTCTTGACTTGACTAGACTGCGTCTCGGTGTGTCACGACCCCATCTCAACATGAAACGATCTCATCTCTATGTGTATCAACCTGTCTCTATGTGACTCGACCCTGTCTCGCCGTGATTAGACCTGTTCTCAGTATGATTCGATCGTGTCTCGATCGCATCTTGGCTTAGCTCGACTACGTATCAACATTTCTTTACTATGTCTCAGCGTGGCTCGACCTCGTCTCAACTTTGCTGAAGCTTGTCTCATGGTTATTCTATCGCTTATCAGCGTGATCTGATCGCATCTCGGCGTGACTCGATTGCATCTTGGCGTGACTCGACGTCATCTCGGAGTGATCAGAGCGTGACTTCATTGTGTTCAAGTATTATTCGATAATGACTCGACGAAGTCTCAACATAACCGATCACGTCTCGACATACTTGACCCCGCATTGGCAAAATTCCAACCCGTCTCGGTGTGACTCGACTTTGCGTAGCGTGACTCAACACTGTCTTGGCATGATCCGTGAGTAACTCAACCGCATCTTGCCGTGATTCGACCCTATTTGGGCATGACTTGATCACGTGTTGGTGTGACTTGACCATCTCAAATTGACTCAACCTCATCTCGGCGTGATTCGACTGTGTCTCGGCATGATCTAAGCGTGACTCGACCGCGTCTCGGCTTGATCTGAGCATCACTCGACTGCATCTTGGCGTGATTCGGGCATGAACTCCACTACATCCCGATGTGATTCAGGTGTGACTCAACTGCGTCTTGGCATGACTTGAGCACGTTTAACCGTGATTGGATCGTGTCTTGTCGTGACTCAACCATGTCTCGACCCGTCTTGGCATGACTCAACCGCATCTTGGTATGACTTGACTCTATCACGGTGTGACTCGTCACTGTCTTGGTTTGATCTGAGAATCACTCGGCTGCATCTCGGCATGATTCGACTGAATCTCGGCTTGAATTGACCCATTCTCGAAGTGACTCGACTGTGTATCCTCGTGACTCAAACCCGTATCGATGTTACGACCTAGTCCCTTCTAAACACCTCCAAGGTCGTGATCCTCTTTCACTAAAATCAAATGGTTGATTCTTAGGTTTTTCTCCAAGGAGGACGAAACTTTCAAGGGCTGATCATACGATTTGATCATGGTGGTGCCTTTTTTTTCGCGAGAATCTCATTCGTGTGACAAGAAACAAGGTTAACCGAAATTCTCTTTAGTGCTAGTACCCACACTTTAAAGAGGAATTCACTAGGTGAGTTTTTCTTTTAAAAGTCCATGTTTTGACATCAACAAATGATCAATCGTTTGTCAATATAAGGTTTCCTTGATTTTCTATGATGATCTTGGTTGCTTTTTAATGTGTTTTTGGTTTAATTTCCACTGCCATAAACTTTAGAACACATTAGAAGCCCAACTGTGGTATCAGAGCAGTCATCTTGATCAATTAATGCATAAATTGATGAAATTGGTAAGTAGTTTGGTAAAAAAATGTGGGCTGTTTTCTTAGGGCAGTAAACTGGGATTCGTTCATGACTTAGAACAGTAGTTTCTATTTCTAATTAACCCTAATTAGGGCTGGTCAAGTGTTAGCATAGTTATTCTTTAATAAAACGCAAAACTAGGTACATAATGTGATGCTTAATGACTATTTCGACATAGTTTTGATCAATTATGCCTAAAACGAATTTTATGAAAGTAGGAGGGGCCGAGTTATTGTGTAACACGTAAAATTAGGGTTTATTACAGTTTATGTTTTAATTAATGGCGTAAAACAAGAAAACCCTTAACTAGATGCTTTTAGAATGATTTAATGACTTAGTTGAGCTAGTTTATGTCTTAAGGACCTAAAATGGATTTTTGTGAAAATTTAGGTACCAAATTGAAATGGGGTCGTAGAAATTTCATGGTAGAAATTTACTTATGTTTTTTAATTTTTTCGTGAATTAAATGCATTCATATAGTTTTACAGTTTTTTATTATTTGTGTAAAATGTAAAAGAGAAATTGAGTCATTATCTTTCCTTGCACAAAATGAATTGATGTTATCTTGTGGGCTTGAGTACATTCGTTCAATGAATGGTTTTAGGCTTGACCGAAGCCCATCACTGGTTTAACTTAAGGAGCCCAAAGGCACAATTTCACTAAACTGCTTGAACATAAAACTTAAAACGGATTTGCCATGTTTCAGGGTTGCATTTTAACTTGTTTGAGCATGTGGGCCTTGGGCCTAGATGGGTGTTAGGAATTTGTATGCTGAATGGCTTGCATAGTGCATTCATGGGCCTGTTTTTGTGTTCTAAAGGCCTTATGAGCTTATTTTATTTATTGGGTTTGTAAAGGCCCAATCCAGAATTGAGGGATTCTAGATGTGAAAGTCCAAGAAAGAAGGACGGAGAGCCCATTGTAGATGGACTTGAAGCCGGAACATACAACGTTATAGTATAGGCCTAATCATAGGATCATTTGCCCATGATTGCAAGTTTACTTTTGCGCACTTAGAATCTTGCAAGCTATACACGTTGATGAATGTTCGCGACTCTTACCGAATGTCGACTCTGCATTTGGCATGCTAAGCTGTCGAATCAAAAACTTAATCCCAAAAATAGTAAGTCAAATGAATTGCCTTCCCAAATTAGCAGCTCGTGAAGGCATCGAATGTCGAAACGTGGTTCATGCCAAAGCTTGACACGTTAGACTTTCTTTGTGAAGCAGAGCTAAGATCGATGCTTTCTATGCCGCCATGAGAGAGTGGGGGTAGATTGTTGTCGCGATTAGCATGTTAATTGTAGGTTTGGACTTAACATGAGTTTGTGATGGTGGGTCGGCCATATGCAATTAATGGGAAGTGTCCCTGCACGAAAGTGCTAATCCCATTAGAAATCGAGAATTATTTTGGGAAAATGATTCGATGGATTCCTACCTAAGTAACCTAGTCTTTGAAGAAGCGAAAAGTAGATTTCGGTGCCACGAAACTAATCACTAACAAGTAGATTATTTAAAGAGATATTAATCTGAGGCAAGGGAACAAGTTGGAAGTTTTGGACGTCCCTCTTCCGACTGAACTGGTAAGAAATGCCACTGTCGCTGTTCGCGAATCTTTCGAAAGAAAGAAGAGGGATTCGAACGACGTCAACTGTATGATATTGGCTACTATGATCCCCGAGGTGCGAAAACAGTTTATGGATCAAGATGCGTACCATATCATGAAAGCTCTTCAGGAAATGTTCCTAGAGAAGGCCTTACATTAGAGGAGTTTGACTGTGGACTCATTGACGTCATGTAAGATGGCTTCTAGAGAACAAGTTAGTCCTGATGTGCTCAAGATGAAAGTGTACTTAGATACTCCAGAGAGACTTGTGGCAGGGTTGAAATAGGAGCTTGCCATGTACATAGTCCTTTTCTCCTTACCATGTAGTTAATACCAAGTTGTTCTTAACAACTATACGCAAGGGGTAGGTAAAACTTTGACAGAGTTGCACGGAATTCTTAAGACTGTTGAACAGAGTTTTAAGAAACCACAACCTTCTTTGCTGGTTTAGAAAGAGGCCCAAAGGAACGTCAAGAAGGACAACAAGAAGAGCAAGCGCAAGGAAAAGACACCTATGAAGCCAAAGGCAGCTGGGTTTAAGCCTAGGTAGTTCCTAAGCATCATCCTTTGGACTTACGTCAGCATTGCTTTGAGAAGGGCCATTGGAACGGACATTGTCCAATGCTATTGGGAGAGAAGAAGAAGAAGGGTGCTGATGGAGAATCTACTTCATGTATCTATGTGATAGAAATTAATCTCTCTATTTTGACATAATAGGCATTGTATACTGGACGTGGCTCTCACATTTGTTGCAATGTGGAGGGGGCTGAGAAATAGGAGGGTGCTTTCTAAAGGCGAGGTTGATCTTCGAGTTAGAAAACGAACTAGAGTTGCTACCATAGAGATAGTAGACTTAGTTTTATGTTAGCCTATGGGCTATGAATTAAAACTTTTGAACTACTTTTATTTACCTGCCATGAGCAGGAATATTATTTCATTTTCAGCCTTGGATATTAATGGATTTTAATTCATTATTGATAATAATGTTATGAATATACATCGCGGAGATGTTTATTATGGACGTGCTTCCCTAATTAACGGTTCATATATCCTAAAATTTTCAGGCAGTGAGCGTCTTTACAACGTAGAGAGTAAGAAAGCTAAGTCCGAGAACTTAATCTTTCTTATAAGTCTGACAACTTAATCTTTCTTACTTCTGGCATTGACATTTAGTACATGTAAGTGAGAAACCCTTGTAAGTACTCCATAATGAAGCAGCTCTTGGGTGTTTTGATTGGAAATCATTAGACAATTGATAATCGTGTATTTGTAGGAAAATGATAATGAATCCTCTCAACAAGAAAGGAGAAAGAACTAGTGAACTATTGGATCTAATACACTCGGATGTGTGTTGACCTTTAAGTACACAAGCTAGAGGTGGTTATAGCTACTTCATCACGTTCATTGATGATTATAGCCAGTATGGCTATATCTATCTAATGAATCATAAATCAGAAACCTTTGAGAGGTTTAAGGATTTTAAGAATGAAGTAGAAAACCAGTTAGGCATACATATCAAAGCCATTCAATCCGATCAAGGTGGCAAGTATATGAGTTTAGAGTTTGCCCGATATCTGTGAGATTGTGGCATTGTACCATACCTCTAGGAACAACTCAGTGGAATGGTGTGTCTAAAAGTAGGAAACCAACCTTGTTAGACATGGTTAAGTCGATGATGGGTCAAACTGGTCTCCTAATATGATTTTGGGGTTATATCCTAGAGATTGCAGCCTTTCAGTTGATAAGGTCTCCTACTAAAGTAGAAAAAGGACACCATATGTGAGATATGGACTAGGCGAAAACCCAACTCGTCTTTTCTAAGGATTTGGGCATGCGAAGCGCATGTTAAATGGTTAACATCAGACAAGTTTTCATCCAAGATAGACAAATCGTTATTTGTATGGTATCCTAAAGAGACTAAGGAATACTATTTCTACAATCTTATCGAGAACAAATGCTTGTTTCTCAGAAATCAGTGTTTCTAGAAAAAGAATTTATTCTTAATAGAAACAGTGGGAGTGGTGTACAACTCAAACTTGTACAAGAGGATGTTTACAAGAATGGAAACCTCTTTGAGTATGTTTACATGAAACAACCTGAGGGAATTGTCGGTCCTAAATATCCTAATAACATATGGAAGCAAAAAAGGTCCATTTATGGACTTAAGGAAGCATCCCGAAGTTGGAATCTTCAATTTGATGAATCTATCAAGGAGTTTGGATTCACCAAGAATTACGATGAGCCTTATCCGTACCAGAATTTTAGTGGCAGCGTAGTAGTGTTCATTGTGTTATGTCGACATCCTACTCATTGGAAATAACATTTCAGAATTACAACAAGTTAAGCTGGTTGAAAATGTATTTCTCAACGAAGGACTTGGGGGAAGCTGAAGTTATACTTGGTATAAGGATCTATAGATATAGATTACAACATGTCTTATGAATAAGTCAAGAAATTTACATAGATAAGATACTTAGGCAGTTCAGTATGGAACAATCCAAGAAGGGATTGTTGCCCTTACAGCAACGGATAATTCTCTCTTAGAAGGATTTCCCATTCTCTAGAGAAGCGAGAGAATGTATGAATAGAGTCCCATATGCATCAGCTATATGATGTACGCTATGTTATGTACTAGGCCAGATGTTGCTGATGCACTGAATATAACCAAAAGGTTCCAGTAAGATTCCAGAGAGATCCACTGGTCTGAGGTTAAGACGATTCTTAAGAGCTTGAGAAGTTGTAAAGACTTGTTCTTAGTGTATGGAGGTCAAAATGAGCTCAGTGTTACAAGCTGCACTGATGTTGCGACCCTAACTAGCAAGGGCGATTCAAGAGCGCAATCAGGATACATATTCATGTTGAATGGAGGAGCTGTCAACTGCAGGAGCTCTAAACAGAGCATAGTGGTACATTTTATAGTAGAAGCTGAGAATATAGCAGCGTCTGAGGCAGCTAAGGAAACCATTTCGATCAAGAAGTTCATTACAGGACTATGAGTCATCCCATCTATCCTAGATCCTTAGGAGCTTTTGTGTGATAATAATAGGGGCTATAGCACAAACCAAGGAGCCCTAAAATCACCACAAATCCAAACACATACTTAAGAAGTTTCATCACAATCGAGAGATCATTGATAGAGGAGTTGTTAAGATGATCAATGTTCTAGGTGAAGACAATGTTGCAGATTCCCTGACCAAGCAAGTGGCAGGTCTGAAGCATGAGTGTCATGTTAGCTCTTTTGGTCTTATGGTTATGTTTGATTGGGACTACTTCTAGTGGGAGATTGTTAGTGTAAGCCATAACCCAATACATTTTTTGTAACTTTTATTATTCAAAATCAAAATTATGAGGCATTATTTTGTCACTTCATGTATTGACCTGTGGTATGTGTTTGATAAAATGTCTAAGAATGTTAATTAAGCACTTGAGTTATCAAGGTTGAGTACCTTGATAGTGGAACTTGGAAGTTATGAGATTAACATTCTAGATATCCTCAGTCGCTTGTTTCCATGGAAATGGAAATCAAGTAGGACTAGTATGTACTTTGCATGTGACCATGTTCAACGAGTCAGATATTTGGGATATCTAACAAAGTGCATAGATACAATGTGGCACATTGTATGTGGAGAGCGATCACTATTTGCAATGTCAAATATCTATCCATAGACTGAAAATCACTACATTTTTTATTGTAACTTTTAGTTTACTTTGACATACGCCTATTGTGACAGTAAAAGGATGACAAGTATGGATATGATTAGTTATGCTAAGAATCACAAGTAAGACCATAAGCGAAGTGAGGGATTCACCTTGTCATGAAAATGAGAGTAGATATCACTAGTTTCTTGATAGCCAAGATTGGGAAGAGTGTCGGAACACCGAAATGAAATGATTAGGTCATTTATTTAAACTTATCAATTTTTTCATAGATATCAAGAAAGTGATATAGCGCCAACAATAGGTGTTCGGGACATGCCTTATACTAATCATGATATCGGAGGTCAAGGGATAAATTTGAATTGCAGTAGGGCTATTGACATCGCTCGCCAGCTATTTAATTAAGGATGATCATAGTGTCATACTAGACACCGCCTAAGATTTATGAATTATTAAATTAATTACATTTATTAAATAGGCCTACAAATTGCACATGGATAACAAAAAAACCATAAAGGGTATTTTCGTATTTTTACCTTTGGTCAAATCCAACTATTGGGTCGGATCAGGCATTTAGGCCAATTTTGGTAATTGGGGCCAATATGGATGAGAAATATTACTTATCATTTTTTACATGATCTTTAGATAAAGATTATTTATAAAACATGATGTCTTAAATAAAATTTGTTAGTGGATAAATAAGAGAAAATTTAGAAATCTTGTCTTAAATCAATACAAGGATAATGTGTGATAAATTAAAAGAAATTCTTGTTGATTTATCACATTGAAATCACGGCGAAGGGAGGCTGTTTTCAATTAAACACTTAACAAAGTCGTAACAATATTAGGATTGTTGGTTAAGAGGTTTGATTAGATAAATTAAAAGAACTAAAACCCTAATATTTTATTAAGGCATTGTTTTAGGATGATCTCAGTCTGACTCAAACGCATCTCAGTGTGACTCAATCGTATCTCGGCGTGATCTAAGCTTAACTAGACAGTGTTTTGGCATGATTTGAGCTTTACTCGACCCCGTCTAGCGTGGCCCGATCGCTTCTCGGTGTTGTTTGACTATCTCTTGACGTGGCTCGACCACCTATCGGTGTGACTCAACCGTGTCGTGCATGACTCGATTGCATCTTGGACTGTCTCGACCTCATCATAGCTTGATTCGAGCATTACTTGACGCATCTCGAAATGATCAGAGCGTGACTCGACTACTTCT
Source organism: Breynia disticha f. nivosa (assembly GCA_948193385.1). Taxonomy (NCBI): domain Eukaryota; kingdom Viridiplantae; phylum Streptophyta; class Magnoliopsida; order Malpighiales; family Phyllanthaceae; genus Breynia; species Breynia disticha. Next base: position 16,007 of record CANYCX010904489.1, on the reverse strand, counting down.
CGGTAGATCTAAGAGCCACATGACCCTGTCTCGGTGTGATCCGAGTGTGATTAGATAGCATCTCGACATGATCCAAGAGTGACTCGACCGCATCTCGGGGTGACTTGACCTCATCTCGGGGTAACTCAACGTGACTTGTCCCTATCTCGACATGTATTGGCCCCATCTAGGCATGACTCGACCCCATCTCGGCGTGACACGACACTGTCGCGATGTGAGTTGATCCCGTGTAGACGAGACACGACTCTATCTCGACGTGACTCGACCGCCTCTCGAGGTGACTCGACCGCCTCTCGAGGTGACTCGACCGCCTCTCGACGTGACTAGACATGACTCAGCAGGACTCGACCCGTTTCGGTACGACTCGACCCTCTTCCTGGTGTGACTTTGCCGCATCTCGATGTGATTTGAGCGTGACTCGATCGCATCCCAACGACATCTGAGTGTGGCTGGACGGGTTCCTAACATGACTCTAACACATCTCGGGATGACTCGATCACATCTTGACGTCACTTAACCCGATCTAGATGTGACTCGAACGAGTCTCAGCATGACTCAACCCTGTCTCGACGTGACTCGATCAATTTCAGCGTGACTTGGCTGTATCTCTGTGTGATTTAACCCCTTCTCAGTGTGACTCAGCCACATCTCGGTGTTATCCAAGCGTGACTCGACGAGATTTCGGCCAGACTCAACAGTGTCTCGACGAGATTTGAGCGTCAATCGACTACGTCTAGACGTGATCCGAGCGTGGCTCGACCGTTTATCGTCCACTTTGAGCGTGACATGACTGCGTATCGCAGGATTCAAACGTGAATTAATCGTGTCTTCATGGGATTCAATCGCATGTGAGTCGACCCCATCTCAGTGTGATACAAATGTGATTAAACCATTAGCAGCGTGATCCGAGCGTGACTCAACCGCATCTCAACATGACTAGAGGATGTGTCGGCATGAGTTTAGCATGAGTCGATCGTGTTTGGGCCTGACTCGACCCGTGTTAGTGTGAGACAACATTGTCTCAAGATGATCCGAGGGTGACTCGATACGTCTTGGCAAGATTTGAGAGTGACTTGACTATGTCTCGGCGTTATGCAGGCGTCACACCACCACGTCTCATATGACTCGACCCCTCTCGATGTGACTCCATCACATCTCTAGGTGACTAGCCCATGTTTTGGGGTGACTTTACCGCATCTCGTGCTAACTCAATTTCATCTTCACATGATTCGTTCCAGTTTCAGCATGACTCTTCCCCGTCTTGGTGTGACTCGACTCCGTCTTGAGCTTAACCGCTTCCTAGCGTGATCTAAGTGTGACTCGACCGTGTCTACACGTGACTCGACCCCTTCTTAGTGTGACTCCACCATGTCTCGCCATGATCCGAGCATGACTCGACCCCATCTCGGTGCGACCTGAGCGTGAGTCGATCGCACCTCGACAGGATCTGAGTGTTATTCAACTACATCTTGGCATGATGCAAGTGAGTCTGTGCATGACTCGTCCTAGTCTTGGTGTTATTTGACTGTGCTCGACCCTGTCTCAGCAGTGCTTGACACTGTCGCTGTATGACTTGATCGCATTTCAGCGTGATTTGAGCATGACATAACCGTGTCCCGATGTGATCCAAGGATAACTTGACTGCGTCATGGTGTAACTCGAGCCTGTCACAACATGACTTAACCTTGTCTGAGCATGACAAGAGTGCGTCTCGTCGTTATCCAAGTGTGAATTGACCACGTCTTAGTAACTCAACACCGTCTCGACGAAAATCATCCCTTCTCAGTATGATACGAGGGAACCGTATCTCGGTGGGATCCGAGGGAACTCAATTGCACCTAGGCAGGATCCAGAAGTGACACAACTGCATTTCGGCAATATCCAAACGTGAGTAGAACAGGTCTTAGCATAATTCTACTCTTTCTCAGCGTGAGTCTGCCCAGACTCTGCATGATTCGAACGTCAATAGATTGCATCTCGGCGTGACACATGCGCATCTCAGCGTGATACGACCACGTCTAGACGTAATTCAATTGCATCGCAGGGTGGCTCGACTGCGTCTCAACTGCTTCTTGGCATCAGTCGACCATGTCTGTGCGTGTCTCCATAGTGTCTCAGCGTGACTTGACCACTCTCGACATGACTCGGCCTTGTCTCGGTTTGATTCGATTTGGACTCGACTGCGTCTCAACGTGACTCGACCACATCTCGTTGTGACTATATCACATTCCGTTTTAAATCTACCCTATTTAGCAGAGACTCAACCTTGTCTTGGACTTATTTGACCGTGTTTCTGTATAAATTGACCCAATTTTGGTGCAATCCTTGGGTGACTCGACTATGTCTTGACATGATCCTTGCGCGACTCGACCGTGTCACAGAGTGAATCAGCTGCATCATAGAGTGACTCAACCATGTATCGACTTGACTCGATTTTTCTTTGGTATGACTCGACTTTATTTCAGTGACACTTGACTTTATCTCGGCATGATTCGAGCTATAATTGACAACATCTCCACGTGATCTGAGGTTGACTCAACCGTGTCTCAACATCATCCGAGCGTGCCTTACTAACATCTCAGCGAGACTCAATCGCTTCTTGCCGTGACTCAACGCTGTTTTAGCGTGAACCGAACGCATCTCGAAATCACCCAATAATGTCTCGACGTGACTTGACCCCTTCTAGCTTGACTCGACCCTATCTCAATGTGCTTCCAGTGGGACTCGATCGCATCTCGACGAGACTCATTGCCGCGAAGTGTCTGAAAAATGCTAGAAATGTTCTAGAATTCTTGGTAAAGGTGCCAAAATTCTCTAGAACATGCTGGAACCTTGAAGACATGGAGACATTCTAGAAGAGTTCTAGAATTTCTAGGAGCATTATGAAAGATGTAGATATTTTCTAAGGTTTGTAGATACTTTTAGAGGATCAAATAGATCTCCTCCATCCATTATGGAGTTGGGGCTTAGACATATACCCCTTAGTGGGTACACTTGTATGCACCTTACATTTGAGTAAGAGTTTAAGCATTCTTAAGCATACCTAGATTCTCTCAAGCTCTTGTATGCTAGTGTTCCTCTACAATCCTTGAGCGAGTTAGGCTGACTTGTGGTCGAGAAGAGATCAAGTGCTGAATGTGCGTTGGTATAAAGTCCAAGCCCGTTACAAGTGCAATCAGAGCAAGATGTGCTCTTGCTAAGAGTTTAGCAAGCGCTCTTTACTGCAGCCTAACGAGTCGCTAGTGTCACGTGCTCACACCTTATGATGCGAGAGTGTTTGTGAGGGGTCCTCTATAAGATATTGAGAAAAGGACGTGTATGCAGAAGTGGTAGTAAAAGTTCACCAAGAACTCATATCTACATAGAAGACTCTAGCAAAAAGGGTCGTGCAAGTGGATCGGTAGTCTCAACACCTGGAGGGCAAGCATGCAGAGAATTGCTCACATAATCCTAAACAATCCGAAGAAAGGGATTGGGTCTTCTCGACATGCACGAAGACGTGCATGAATTGAGTGGGGGAGAATGTTCCGTGACACGCATGTTGTAAAGGTGGTTGTCCATCCCTTGGATAGGTGTGCCATCGAAGTGCCACGCTGGTCAAGAGCTGTCCCCGCTTCCCAGATGAGTCCATGAGAGACCAAAACCCACGAAGCATCGAGATGGACCAAGGCTTAACCTAGGAATCTGGGTCGTCCTAGCGAGCCACACTGGGTTGTCCATGTGCCCAAACTCTAACATAGTCACTCAAACCCACCTTAGCATGACTTGACCTTGTGTCAACGTGACTCAACCCATTCTTAGAGTTATTTGAGCATCACTCGAACGTGTATCAACACGACTTTACATCGTGTCGGTGTGACTCGACCACGTCTCGTCGTATCTCGTCATAATTCAAGGTTTCCTCGATCGCATCCCAACGTCATTCAAGCATGACTCGAGTGCATCTCAGCCTAACTCGACCGCATCTCAGTGTGACTCGACCCGATCTCAACAAGACTCAATCGCGTCTTAGAGAGACTTGACCCCGTCTCGGGCTAACTCAACTACATCTAGGCATGATCTGAGCATGTCTTCACCACGTCTCGGTGTGATCTGAGGTTCGACCGTATTTCGACGAGACTTGAGCCCATCTCGGCTTGACTTGAGTCGAACTGGCGTGACTTGAGCCCCGTCTCAGGAAGACTCAATCGCGTCTTGGAAAGACTTGACCCAGTCTCGGGCTAACTCGAGTGCATCTAGGCATGATCTGACTTTGACTTCACCACGTCACGGTGTGATCTGAGCGTGGCTCCACGCAACCAAGCTACACTTGAGCGCATCTGGGCATGACTTTAGTCGTCCTGGCGTGACTTTGACTTCACCACGTCAGCTTCTCTGCATGATTTGAGTGTCTCGACAGCTTCTTAATGTAACTTGACTTCGTCTCAGTGTGATTCAACCCCGAATCGACGTGATCCTAGCGGGAATCGACTACATTTGTGCAGGATCAAAGCTTGACATGACCGCATTTCGGTGTGACTCCGCCTTGAGCCCATCTCGGCATGACTCGACCCGTGTCAGCTTGACTAGACCATGTCTCAAGGATCGATTATGTCTCGGTGTGACTCAACCCAGTATGGCATGACTCCGTCGTGTCTTTTGTAAATCGACACCATCTTAGCAAGATTTTACGGCACCTTAATGTGACCTGAGAGTGACTGACCCTTTCGTTGTGTGACTTGATCCTGTGTCGGCATGACTCGAGTCTATCTCGGTGTGATGTGAGCATAACTCAATTGCATACGGTGAGATAAAGCATGGCTCAAATACTTATCTACACAAGCGGAGCGTGACTCGATCGCTTCTCAGCGTGACCCAAGCATAACTCGACAGGTCTCTCTGTGACTCGACCCCCTTTAAGCGTGACTTGACCTTGTCTCGGTGTGACTCTACCCCATCTCGACGTGACTCCACCCCTTCTCGGCGTGACTCCACCCTTTCACGGCGTGAGCCAACCCTATGTCGGTGTGACTTTACCCCATCTCGGGGTGACTCCACTCGTCTATGCATGACTCGACCCCATCTCGCATCGTAGACTCCGTCTCGGTGCGATTCGAGTGTGACTCGACGGTCTCTAACTGAGTTTGACTCGACCGATGTCTCAGTGCGCTGTGAGCTTGACTCGGCCGCGTCTCGACTCGCTCTGAGCTTCACTCGACAACGTCTCGATGCGCTCTGAGCTTCACTCGATCGTGTCTCAACGTGATTTAAGCATGAGTTGATGTTGGTTCAACGTGACGCTACCCTGCATCAGAGTGACTTAACCCTGCATCAAAGTGATTTAACCTTGTCTCGGCGTGACACGACTCTGTCTTGGTATGACTCACCGCATCTCGTCGTGACTCGACTACATCGTGGCATGGCTCGACCTCCTTTTGGCGTGATCTAAGTGTGTCTCGTCCGAATCTAGTCGTGCTCGGCCGCGTTTCGTGACTCGGCCGCGTCCTTGCGTGACTTGCATGGCTCTGGCATGATCCGAGCGTGACTCAACCATGTTCGATCTGATTGAAGTATTAATCGACTGCGTCTCAGCACATCTAAGCGTCACCCGACCCTGTTTAGACGTGATTTGAGTATGACTCGACCGCATTCCAGTGGAATCTTAGCGTGACTTGACAACATCTTGACATGAGTTAATCCCGTCTAGGTGTCACTCGACCCCATCTCTGTGCGAGTTGATCCCGTCTAGGTGTGACTCCATCCTGTCTCAACATGACTCGATCCCATCTCGACCGCATAATGGCGTGACTCAACCGCATCTCGACGTAAGTTGACCTTACCTCGATCGCGTCACAGCCTGACTCGACCCATCTCAGAGTGACTCAACTGCATCTCGGCATTATTTAACTGCATCTCAACGTGACTTGAACCGATCTCATGGTACTAGACCCCATCTCAGCGTGACTCTACCCTTTCTCGGGGTGACTCGACTCAATGTCGGGGTGACTCAACCGCATCTCTGTGTGATTCAACACCATCTCAACGTGTCACAGACATGTCTCTGCTGACCTTAGAGAGGCTCGATTTTGTCTTGACAATATTCGAGCGTGATACGACTGCATCTTGGAGTAATCCGAGCGTGAATCGACAGCGTCTCTGTATGATTCTAGCTTGACTCAACAGCGAAACGATAGGATCCCTAGCATTACTCAATCGCGTCTTGAGGTAATTCGATCACGTGTTCATGAGACCTCAACCCGTGTCGAACGTGACTCAACCGCATCTCGTGTGATCTGTGCGTGATTCGACTATGTCTCAGCATGACTAAAGCACGTATTGGCATGACTCGACCCTTTCTTGGCATGACTGGACTGTGTCTCAGAGTGATCAGTGTGAAACTCGATTTTTAAAAACCTTTTATCCGAATATTCATTATGTTTTCAAAAATAATAAAATAATCAAATTAAGTTTGAGGAGATAGAAAATATAAGACACACATTTTATATAATACTCGGCCTAAAAACATTTTTTTGTAAATAGATACTAATTTGCAAGTTGGAATATAGTTTGAAAATCAATTCAAAAATATACATGCGTTTATATACATATATGTACAAAACATGTACAATGTCAAAAATCTCAAAATATGAACTCCAGAGCTCAGACCTCTTACCTATATTGCAAGCAAATCTGATCATAGCAGTCTTTGGTCCAACAGCAGTTACCTACAATCTACACAAAATTAAACAATCACACAGGGGTGAGTATTTTTAACCCCTCAGTAAGTATTTGATGACAAGTTAAGTACATTATTGAATAGGATAACATCCCTAATCATTATCAATTCATTCCATATGTATTTGTCTGTTTTAACGAAGTGTAGGGGGGATTTTCAATTGGCACGGGTCGTGCCATGTAGAGCACGGAGTTGTGCTCGGTACATTTTCTGAGATTTTGATAAGCACAGAGCGTGCTGTTAAAATAGATTAAAGCACGAGGACATGCTGGTCAGTACGGGGTCAGTGCTGGCTCTCGGAAATGTATATATCAATTCCTGATTTTAAGTCGATAATACACATTAGCATTTCCAGAAGTCTCTTATTTAGTTCAGGTAATATTTATGCCATTTCAAATAGTAATATCATAACCATACAGTCATTCTATTGTAGCTAGCACATGATCTTCTAAGATAGAGAACATATAGCACACAACACTTGTACCATACCAAATTAATGAATTTCACCCAAATTTAACTACACAGTATGTATGACCTGAGATTTTCTTCTTTTCCTCCATAACACACAGCAGAGGATTCCATTATAGCACACAGCAGAGGATGCCACACAACCTTATCAATGTGAGCGCATATTTCGTAAGGACAGCACACAGCACGTCCATAATGCACATAACTTATGTCATACAAATGTTATACAACACATGAATGTATATGAACATTCATAATCGTATCAATGGCACATAGTATCTAGCACATAGCAATCACATAGGTAAACGCATAACATTTCATAATCACAGAAACAGTCATATAGAATCATATATGCAGTTAGCTCATTTCATCATAACATCATAGCCCAAAGCACCAATATTAAGCCATACAAAGCACATAGCAAAGAAGTAATCTTAGCAAAATTTTCTACCATTTCAATTCATTTTCATCCTATCAAATATGAATTAACCATACGGATGCAAAACATAAGCATAAGAACACTTACCTCGAAGTTCGTGTGAAGTCGGCTCAGGCTCAACTTCGATCCAAAGCTCGTATAGTTCCTCGTATACGAAATATCCTCTTCAACATCTCCTAGGATTTCTTTAAGCTTCTATTACGTTTATGCTCTGTTTTTGCAAATAAAATAGTAACAGTCGGTTACGTTCAATATATCCCAGTCGACACGACCTAAGGCTCGGGTTGTCCTCCAAGTCATGCCTATTTTTTAGCACGATTTTCTGTTTGATTGTGCACAATTTCGTGTTGAATCAATTTCCAGAAATCTGTACATGCCTTCAGCACGAGGTCATGCTATTTCCTAGGTCTGAGCACAATGGCATTTTTTCAGCAACCATGAGCACGAGGCCGTGCTCAGACCGTGTTCACTGTTGTTTTCTGCCTTTTTCTCTAGTTCTTATCAAATTAGATTCTGTTTTAATCTATTTTTTTGTATAGATTAATGCTAATAAATTTCTGGGCGTTACAACTGTCCCCTACTTAGGAAATTTTGTCCCGAAAAATTTAAATCGAATCAAATCGCTACTAATACCAAGTAATATAAGTATGGTAAACTTTCCATTTAAACATACCATACTTAAAATTAACTTTAATCACCTACAAAACAATATTAACATGTTACCAGAAATATCACACTCACACACCTCAAGGCTCTAACTTGGCATCTGGAAACAGATACGGACACTACAATCGCATATCAGCCTCAACCTCCTAGGTCGCTTCATTTGGCGAATGGAAACTCCAATTCACCAGTACAATAGGGATCTCTCTGTTCCGTAACTATCTCAACTTTCTGTCCAGAATCTCGACAGGCTCCTCCTCCTAAGATAGCTCCTCTGATATCTCTAACTCTGGAGCTGTCAACACATGACTATGACCAGATCGGTACTGTCTCAACATAGAAAATTGAAAAACATTGTATAGTCGGGATAACTGATCTGGAAACCTCAATCTTTACGCCAATGATCCCACTCACTCAATAATCTCATATGGTCTAATATACGTAGGACTAAACTTTCCTTGTCGCCCGAATCTAATAACACCTCTTTGGGGCAAAACTCGTAAAAATACTTTAAATCTAATAGCATACTCTATCTCTCGATGATGTCAGTCGTTATAACTCTTGTAATGATTCTGAGCCGCTTGCATACATCTTTTAACAAAGTTCACTTACTCAAGAGTTTGCTGAGCCAACTCTGATCCCTCTATCTAATGCAAACCCTTAACATCCCAGTGAGCTGGTCTCCGACACTGTCTCTCGTATAAAGCCTCATAGGTGTCATCCCAATACTAGAATGATAGCTATTATTGTATGCAAACTCAATCATATGTAAATGATGGTCCCAAGTACCTCCAAACTCGAAAACACAAGCTAGTAGCATATCCTCAACTGTCTGAATCGTCCTCTTACACTGGCCATCAGTTTGTAGATGAAATGTTTTACTAAACCTTAATCTGGTACCCATCCCATCCTGTAAACTCTGCCAGAATTGCGAGGTAAACCTAGGATAACGATTAGACACAATCAAAATCGAAACACCATGTAATCTAACGATCTTGGGAACATACAAACCAGCTAGCTTATCCAACGTATGATCCTGTCAGATAGCTAAAAAAGCAGCCAATTTTGCTAGTCTATCAACTATCACCCAAATAGCATCATGAAGTTGAAATATCCCCGGTAAGTGTATAATAAAATCCATGGTGATCGTGTCCCATTTCCACTCTACAATCTCTAACGGTCGTAACTTTCCCACTGGAGCTTGATGTTCTACCTTGATATGTTGATAAGGTAGACATCTAATGACAAACTCAGATATCTCTTTCTTCATATGTACCCACCATTATATCTCTTGCATATCCCGATACATCTTCATACTACCAGGATGTACCGAATAAGGTAAAGAATGAGCCTCAATCATCACATCATTCTTCAACTCATAAATATCTAAAACGCACGATTGCTCATGATAATATAACATACCATGATCATCTAACCTATGAGTTGTAGTCACCTTTCCTTTCTACACTTTTTTCTCGATTTGCATCAAATGATCATCTTTTTTCTGATGCTCAGCTATCAAATCTCTAATTTGAGGTCTAACTCGGATATTCGCTAACATCTACTCCTCAACTAAGTCAAACTGTACCCGTAACTCTCGAAAAGCAAACAAAGACTCTGCTGTATAAGTAAAAGAATCATCATCTTCTTTTCTTTTTGTGATCAAAACATCGGCAACTACATTAGCCTTTCCCTGATGTTACTCAATAGTGCATTCGTAATCTTTAAGTAACACAATCCATCGCCTCTGTCTCAGGTTTAGCTCTCGCTGAGTCATAATGTACTTGAGACTCTTATGATCCGTAAAGATTTAGAACGTCTCACCGTACAATAATGCCGCCAAACCTTCAGAGTATGAATGATCGCAGCTAACTCTAAATCGTGAGGAGGATGGTTAACTTCGTGCTGTCTCAACTGACGTGAAGTATAAGCAATCACTCTACCATGCTGCATCAGTACTCCACCTAACCCTACTCCAAATACGTCAGTATAAACCACAAAATGACCTCCCTAACTAGGAACATAAGAACTGAAGCTTTCACTAACCTCTTCTTTAATTCTCAGAAACATTCCTCACATTTCTCATATCAAACAAACAAAGGTCTAGCTATCCTCGAAAAGTCCTCAATGAATCTCCGATAGTAGCCTGCTGGACCTAGAAAACTCCATACCTCAGATACAATTTTAGGAGCTTCCCACTTCTGAACTATTTTTATCTTACTATGATCAGGTTTCACTCACTCTGCTGAAATCACATGTCATAGAAAGACAACTTCTGACTTCCAGAATTCACATTTGCTGAGCTTAGCATATAACTCTTTTGCTTTCAGTAACTCGAGCATGATTCTAAGATGCCTCCCATGCTCTTCCCTATCTCTTGATTACGCCAACACATCGTCAATGAATATGACCACAAACTGATCTAAATAAGGATGAAATACCTTATTTATCAAAGCCATAAACATAGTTGGCACATTAGTCAGCCCGAATGGCACCTTAGTGAACTCAAAATACCCACATCGAGTCCCAAACGCCTTCTTCGATATAGAACTCTCCTCAACTCTCAGTTGCCAATAACCCGATCTCTGCTCAATCTCAGAAAACACTGTAGCTCCTCGCAACTGATCAATCAAATCCTCTATTCGTGGTAAGAGATAGTTATTCTTCAGTATCAACTTGCTCAACTAACGATAGTTGATACACAATCGCATACTACCGTCTTTCTACCTCACGAATAACACTGGTACGCCCCAAGGTGATACGCTAAGTCATCTAAAACCTTTCTCTAACAGCTCCTCTTGCTGTCTCTTCAGCTCTTGCAACTCCACCGCTGCCATCCTGTATGGTAAAATTGATACTGGAGCTACTCCCGGAATAGTCTCTATCCTAAAATCACCCTCTCGCTATGGTGGCAATCTTGGTAACTCCTCAGAAAATACCTCAGGATACTCTCATACAGTCTCTACATCTCTAACCTCAAATTTTGGTTGATTCAAATCAATCACAGAAGCTAAATAGACATAACAACCCTCTATAATCAATATCGTAGCTAGTACTGCGAAAATCAAACAGGAAGGACTAACCTTTCTGTCGCCGACTAAGAACACTCTTCTCTCACCATCAAGCTCGATCACTACTTCTTCTAAATAGCCGTCAACCATAGCCTAATTTCTGAACAGCCAATCCATCCCCAGGATAATCTTGAAGTTTGTAATCTTAAATACGATCAAATCAGCTAAATAAGTCGACTCGCCAATTTTGAGCTTGCAATGTCTCAATGTGTCATCAGCATTGTACCTCTCACTAGAATAGAAATAGCAACTGTATAAACCAGCTGCTCAATACTACCTCCTGTATGCTTAATGACACTCTCACTCACAAAGGAACAAGTAGATAACTGATTAATCAGTACTAAAGTAGTATATATGAAAATAAAAATAGTACGAGTGATCACGTCTAGATCCTTTGCCACCTTGTCTCTGGTCATAGTATAACTAGGGCTTGTGGTGTTGCCGCTGTCTGTGTGGCTGCTCCACCAGATCCACCAGCTCCACCTAAACTCCCCCTAAAAGTTGCTCCTCCCCTAGAATTAGACCATGTACTGCGTCTGCCCCTACTTCGACTACCTCTAGTCGATACTGTACCCTCTTCTCTCTAGACAATCCTGGCTGAAATGTCCTGCCTAACGACAAGTATAATAATGTCGAGCATGACCGCCGGTATATGTACCTGTAATACGACTTCGAGGAATAGTAGGCCTAGTGTAATAACTCCTCCCACCTCCTGCTCCTCCCTTGGACTATCGACTACCACTTTTGCTTATACCACGAGGTGATATGGAATGTCTTCTTCTATATCCTAACTGAGCTAGTGCTACCAAAAACTTTCTATCGTTGACCCTCTCTCTTATATTCTCTTTCTCTACCCTCTGCTGCTAATTATTTTGCTTTGATGGCAGTCTCAAGTAAACTCTCATAAGTAGGCGGTTTCATCGTAATCTTGGTATGAACATTATACCTCGAATCCCGCTCGACCTATCTCTCCGCTTCTGATCTGTATCACTATCCTCTGGAGCATAAGAACACTTACCTCAAAGTGCGTGCAAAGTCGACCCCTGGCTCAACTTTGATCCAAAGCTTGTATCGTTCCTCCTATACGAAATTAAACATGTAAAGACAGTTATTACTTAATTTTAATTTGTATCACACTTAGAATCATAAAACAAAGCCCTTTACTCAACATATTCAAGTTCCTTAGTAACTTTCCAATTCATTCAAATCTCACAACTACACACTACTTATGATTTACGTGTTCTAATCCACTCAACCAAGTTCAATTAACTCAATTTTAGCTAATTAAAACTAACTCTCAACAGTTAAGTTCCTCCTTCCTGGAATATACTCTTCAACACTTTATAGGGCTTCTTTCAGCTAATATCATATTTTTTGCTTTGTTTTCTAGAAGAAAACAGTAACAGTCAGTTATGTTCAATATATCCCAGTCAACATGACCTACAGCACGGGTCGTCCTCCAAGTCGAGCCGTGTTTCTCGGGAGGAGTTTCTATTTGATCGCGCGTCATTTCTTGTTGATTAATTCTAATAAATTTTAGGGCTTTACAATCAGAGCGTGACTCGACCATGTGTCGGAGTGACTTGACCCGTGTCGACTTAAATCGACGTTGGCTCGGCTTTGAGGATCACTCGATGTGTCTTCGTTGGATCTGAGACTGACTCGACTACGTCTTGGAGGGATGCAAGCATAACTTGATTGCGTCTCAGTGTGACTCGACCGCATCTTGGTGTGACTAGACACAATCTCGGCATGACTCAACCGCGTTTCGAGATGACTCGACCGCGTCTCATGATGACTCGAGCGTATCTCTGTGTGACTCATCCTAGTCTCAACGTGACTATACATCGTCTCGGCATGTCGCGAACCTGTCTCAGCGTGATCTGAGGAGACTCAATCGCCTCTTGATAGGATCTGAGCCTGACTCAACTGCGTCCCAGCGTGATCCAAGTGCGAATCGATTGTGTCTCGGCATGACTTAACCGCTTCTTACCGTGATTCGAGCGTAACTCGACCCCATCGCAACTGATCCAAGTGTGACTCGACCGGGTATCAATAGGATCTGAACGTGGCTTGTCTACATCTCGACATGATCTGAGCATGACTCGATCGCATATTGGGGTGACTCGACCGCGTCTTGATAATGTGTTGACATGACTCGACTGCGTCTACGCATGACGCAACTGCATCTCAGCGTGACTCGACCTCGTCTCGACATGACTCGACACCGTCTGGACATGAATTGACTGTGTTTCGGGGTAATCCGAGCGTGACTCAATCGTGACATGACTCGAGCCCATCTAAATGTTTCTCGACTGCATTTCGGTATTATCCGACCGTTAATCGACCGCATCTTAGCGTAAATTGACCCTGTCTCGGCATGAATCAACGCCGTCTCATTGTGATATGAGCACGACTCATCTGCTTCTTGGCAAAATCTGAGCAAAACTCGACCGCATCTCTACATGACTCGATCGTGTCTCAATGTGATTTGGTCGTGTCTTAGCATTACTTGACCTCATCTCATTATGACTCGACCTCGTCTCAATGTTGCTAGAGTGCGTAATGCAGTGATTCAAGCGTGGCTAGAACCCTTCTAGGCATGATCTTACCACATCTCTGCATGACTCAACTCTATCTCGACGTGACTCAATCCTATCTTGGCGTGCCTCCACTCGCCTCGACGTGACTCTACCGCATCTCGGCACGACTCGTATTTGTCTTAGCATGACTCGACCACGTCTCGGCACAATGAGAGCATCACTCGACTGCTCTCAGCACTGCTTTTGGGCATGAGATGAGTGTGACTGTTGCTTCTTTGCCTGATCTGAGCTTGATGCGTAGTATTTAGGCATGGCTTGACTGCATCTAGGCATGACTAGACTATCTCGACGTAAGTTGACGCCGTCTCAACATGATACGAGCGTGATTCTATTATGCCTATACAAGTATTACTCGACCACATCTCTGCGGGATCTAATCGTGACACGACTAAATCTTGACAAGATACAGGTGTGACTCTATCACGTATCGGGGTGAGAACTATGTTTCAACGTGATTCAACCATGCCTCGACATGACTCAATCCTGTCTTGGTGTGACTTGACCACCTCTCGTTGTGATTCGACTGTGACATAATCCCGTATCGGTGTGACTTGACAGTAAATGGGTGAGATTCCAACGCGACTAAACTACATTTCAGTCGGAATCAAGCAAAATTCGATTGCAGCTCGCCTAGACTCTACTCCGTCTTGACGTGACTCGACTGCGTACTGGCATCATCCGAGTGTGAGTGAATCGTCTCCCTGTGTGATCAGAGGGTTAGTGAACTACATCTAGGCATGACTTGACCTTGTATAGGCGTTACTTGAGCTAGTCTTGGAATGAATCGACCTTGTCTCGGTAGGACTCGACTAGATCTAGGTGACATCGGAGCGTGACACGATAATGTAACACCGTGAAAAATTGTTAAAATTAATCTATTTAGAAAATAGATTAAAAACATAATCGAATTAGAAAGAAATCAGAAAAGTGCAGAAAACAGAAGATGAGCACAAGCACAAGCATGACTGTGCTAATGGGCGTGCTCATCATTTTGGAAATTGATCAACATGATCTCGTGCACGACCTGATTGGAACTCATGTTGAAAAGGCATAACATAACTTGGAGCAAGACCTGTGCCAGAGGTCGTATCGACTTGGCTGTTTTAAACAGAACCTCTTAAACTTACTATTTAGTTAGATTTACAGAGCAAAACTCGAAGAAAAGTTGGAGAAACCATAAAACGTTTGGAGGAAGTGTTTCAATAAAGAAGAACTCAAATGCTTGCAACCTTGGAGTTAATTTCACTAAGGTAAGGATGGTTCTTCTTAGGTTGAGTGAAGTTCATGTGTTTGAGGGTGTTGAAGTTGCTCTAATTTTATGAATTCATGTTAGAAAGTTAATTTTTAGTAAGTTGAACTATTGAGAATAAATTATGGTTCTTAAATTTTAAATCATGATTTGTGGAGAAAAGTAGATTCATAGTGATTTGAATTCAAGTGAGGAAAATTTAGAGTTGAATTTTAGAGGTTGTAATTTGAGTTCTATAGTTTTAGAATAAGTTATTAATAGCCTTGAGTGATAATTTTGTATATGAAAAGAGTTCAGGACTTTGGATCGAAGTTGAACCCGAAGCCGACTTCGAGAGTTTTGTGAGGTAAGTTCAGTTTACGCTTACTATTATATGTCTTGAATCTGTATGGTTAATTCATATTTGCATATGATTCAAATGAGTTAAGATTTTCATAACCAAACTCATGCGCATTCCATTTTCCATGCATTTCAATCACGTATATGCAAAATGGATGCTAATGCAATGTTTATGCATTGTCCACACACAAATGATGCTAATTAAATGTGGGTTGATATTATGTGGATGTCTTATGACTTGGTTGGTGTATGTTGATGGCATTGTTGGAGGATGTGATTTGAGTAAGATGTGTTAAGATGAATGTGAATATATGTGTGATGGATTGTTTGGCATGTTAAGTTGAGTGTTATAAGGTATGGTTGGTGAATGTTGTATAATGGTATGATTATGAGGGATTCATGTTGAGGTGTAATAACATAGTGTTAAATGTTTAAACATAATTATTTATGAGATGTTGAT